>JAASAY010000117.1:0-148819 GCA_014822085.1 Fusarium stilboides
GCTAAGGTTATTACTATATTAAAAGAAAATAGGGCCTAAATAAGGGTATTAATAAAGTTGTGGTAAAAGATATACCGGGCCGAATAATAAGTCAAAGAGTGACTTAGGGGGCTATATTTATGCTATCTAGAAAGTTAATCTAGCAAAGGTTTCGGGGGAATCTATAGGACTAAGAGAGAATAAGAAAGTTAAAATATATAAGGTTTTTAACACATAATAATTTTAAATATATAGGTATCCTATAGGACTAGGAGGCATGCAACAATAATGTCTTTAACTCATGGTTTAATATATATTATATATAGCTTTGTCGGCCTAAGTGAGTGAAATATTGTTTTTGCATTTATGTTTCTCGGGTTGAGCCATTCCAGTGAATCTATAAGAACCGTAGAGTTGTTTTGAGGTTCCTAGCTAGAAAATTAGAGGTAGTGCACACTGTTTAGTTTGTGGCAGCCCTGGCTGATGAACGATATGAGAGGCATTGCTCCGGCGGTTGGTCACGACATTAATATACCGGTGTTCACGATGAAATGAAGTTTTGGAAGTCGGCGGACTGAGTATTTGGTAAGGCAATATTGAAAGAAGCTATCTTCATCGGCTGCGTAATAGTCGCCAGAGGGGAATGAGATAATCACACGTATGACCACAATAGTCCACCCATTTCGATGCACAATCCCAGGCCGAGAATGCGGCTGAAGCCGGAAATAATATCAAATTGCGTATGGGACTTGGTGATTGGCGCTTTCGTATACCGTTAGTCAGTGATCGTGGCTTTGACATCAGAATTGCACCAATGATGACGATGTCCTCCTGGTCGCGATCTTTCCCCACAACATCTGATACATACTAGACATCCATGCAAATGGAGCACAGTCCTCCAGGACAGGGTGCTTTTGTTCTTCGTTTACCCGTTTAAATGGCTGGCGTTGCTCATCTGGACTCAAGGCTACGCGTAAGCATTGTTTGACCAACAAGATCATAGCCGGCTACGCAAGGTTGAATGAAGAGTCCAAGTGTCAGCCAGTTTTAGTATACGAGAATGTTGGCGTCGTCAGAGGTCTAGAACCTTGCTGTGCCGATGGCGGGAGCCACCTCCTGGACTCCGCCACCTGCGGTCACGACGGCTTGGGGGTTTTAGTGTTTTCCCCTAAGGAGCCTCCTACCGTCTCCATCACATAAGAAATGAGGCAGTCCAGAGCTAACCTTTGCTGTTTTTACGTATCGTCAAAGTTTAAATAACATGTGATCCCCTCCATTCGATCTTAAAAGTGCCTCTGCTGTAATAGTTGTATCCTTCCTAACATCGCTCATATTTCTCAAAACCCGCCTTCATGTGAAAATCCCGCTTCGAAGAGATTTTCGCCATCAACTATAAACAGATGGATGCGTTACTTCTGAGTCGGGCCAACAGGCGAAAGGGTGTCCTGCTTGCCATGGTCATTATGGTCATTATCGGCGTGGCAACCCACACATATGCGTTTTATTTCTTGTCATTCAGTGAGCAGACTTTCCGGTAAGTCAGTAGCTATCATGGCGCTCATTTTGTTCGACCTGTTCTAATATCTAACAAGCGCCTTCGCCAGAATGTCCCACTTGAGCCCTTTCCCAGCGGAGCTCGCGGAAAATACGCCACAGCTGATGCATCATCTATGGAAACCCTTCCTCCACGATATCAATGCTACGCACTTCTTGACAAGAGAGGGATATGACTACAAGATCCCCAAAGACACTCATCGCTGGTCACAACCCTTGCGCAAGAAGTTACTCATTTTGGATGTTGACACTCGGTTAGACGTAGGCCCTGGTGCTTTGATGAACGAGTCGTCCTTGAACTTCAAGAAAATGACAGGAAGGACTGCTGGAATGATGAATCACTATCTCTATGGTATATGCGGCCTGCATTGCGTCTGCGAAAGAGTATTGAGCTGACTTCTCTGGTTTCATTCAGCTATGATTCACGGATATGACTACCGATTCATCCGAGCTCCCAACTATCCTAAGCGTCATGGGACTTGGGTTAAGGTCCCGATAATCAAGGAAGCGCTCAAGAATCACGAAATCGTGGTTTTTCTCGATGCCGATGCCAGCTTCATGTACCCTCAGGTGCCCTTCGAATGGTTAATGAGACTATGGAATATAACGGACAAGACACTCGTCGCTATGGCCAACGACCCAGACTCCCCAAGAAACCGCGACGCCAACGGTCGAGTGATGCAAAACACGGGCTTTATCATCGCTCAGCAAAGCAACCGGACACAAGATCTCTTCTCTAATTGGGAGGAGTGTCCAGCGGGGAACAAATTCACAGGATGCAAGCGCTGGGCGAACGGTTGGGCACACGAACAAGCGGCTTTCTCTAATTATATCCGGTATGTTTATAATTCAACAGGAGAGATAGGCGTGATACCATGCATGGACGGGAATGGCGCTCCCTACATTGGTGATAAAACATGCGGTGGAGTCTTTATCCGTCATCACTGGTTCCACAAGGAGAATCCTACCAAGGATATGCATCAACTTATCCTGGATGCATTTGTCAGTCGTCTACATGCAGGATTTCACCATAATATCGGGGATAATTTTATAGACGCCAGTCGTCGTACCTACCCTCTTCATTATCTAGATGTATAGGTATTTCAGAGTATATAGACATGAATTCAATCTTTCCTTCTCAAGAATCGTGAACTTTGACATGGGAAGTCTCAACGGCGTCATCAACGTCGGCCCTGTGTCGCTGGGGAATTCCGACTACCGACATATCAAAAACTCCTGCGAAGCTGAAGTCTCTTGCTTTGCGCTTAAAAGGAGGCGTGGAAAACGGGTTAGTGGTACGCGCGGCCCCGATCGTCCCCCGCTTGATCTTCCTCCACGTCTTGATACCTGTCAGAGCGCAACACATTTGCTCCCCCCGCACACTCGTTCTCCAACACCTGAGGCTCAATCGTATAGTACCCGCAATAAATGACACGTTAACTAGTCCCTTGGGTGCTCGCTTAGAGCCTGAGATTGAGATGAAGGATGCACTGCACCGAAGTCAGCCTCAATGGTTTGTTTCAGTTCTTGATGTGCTAGCCGCCCCCCATCAATCGCCGTCTAAATTAGAGCGACATGTAGGTAGAAACATTGAATGAAGGACTTAAGGTCCCAGTACTTGAGCTATTCCTAGAACCACAAATAACAGTCCATCTTATTCCGTCTGCAGGCCGCAGCCACCCCGGCAAGTCTAGAATGACTGCGCAACTGACTACGGTAGTCTTGACATTTGCGGTCTCCACTCTTTTACCCTCCTACGGGAAGCATTTAGGGCCCGTCTTGGCATCTGTCTTGGCAAGAGCTTGGTATTCAGTGGGTATACTGTATTGGCTACAGCTTGAAGTACGATCCGATATACGACGGAGCACGTGGCGCGGACTACCCTCCTGCAGGGTAACGAAGCGAGGTCATCTTTTACACTCCAAACATGCTGACGCGTCTCTTCTAGGGGCTAGCGCATTGACTTATCTTTTAGCAGGTCAATAGCTGCGCAAGCCGTAACTTGCCGCGGCGCAACTCCATCCTTGGACGCTGCCGATGCCTGGGAATACTCAGAGGAGGCACGTCAAAAACACTTTCTCGGAGTTAGTCTCGGCTTCCGCTGAATACGCCACGATTGGAACGCTAAGCTAGCTTGCACACGTTCCCTCAGTCGAACGAACGATAGGCTTCTGATGCCCCTTGATTTGCCTAGAATCTAGAATAGAAGTGAAGATTCTTAGAAATGGTGTTTGATACAAACAAGATACGGTCGCGTCATAGTGTGATTGGCTGTCTCGTAATTTGTTGCTAACCTGGCTTGCTGAGTTGGATTGTCTCATCCCTTGGCTCCACGTGAGCCAGCGGGCAGTATTGCTGGAAAACAACGTGAACTAATCGCGATTGCTAAGAGTCCAAGGAGGAAAAGCAATGTCTGCTCCTTATCATCGATATCCATCTTTTCAACTGCTCACACGTACTCCTACGCTCGCATCGCTACCCTCCCGCTGTTGATACACATTCAACCATAGGACTTTCAGCCTGTTTCCCCGCAGAAACAAGGTGGGTGCTGTCGAACATGTGCTACTTAACCTGTCAAGAAGTAGTGATTCGTAGCATAGTGATTAATACCGGCCGCAACTTGTACGACGAGTACCGAGAGCCCATAAAAGATTGGTTTACCTTGGGCTCATAATTAAAAGGGTTTCTTGGTTGCTCCTCTGACTTATCATCGCCACCAGATCCCATAAAGCTCGCGCGGTGGCGCCATCGCAAGGGCTCCTTGAACTCAAAAGACTCTACCGTAGTCGATCGAGCTCCATCGACTGTGGAATCTAGAGTATCGTGTTCATCATAGCTAATTATGGATTCTAGGCCGCGGCCGTATAGTTGGGTATGGTCGGTGAGTTGATGCGCCAAGGACGCGTAACCGCAACCTTCCCGAGAAGGTCAATGCGCTTTTTGGAGCCAGGACCATTGCTTTTTAGGATGCGTATCTGCTCATGGGTTTGCACCACTTGGAGTAGATGTTGGTCGGAGATTCTGAATAGGCCATTGGCGGTTGCCTCGAGATCTTGCCGGCTTTGCGTAATACTTCCAACTAGGCAAATGCAGGTTGATTTAACACCCCGCCCTTTGATGCCCTACCCGATGATTAACTACCTTGTAGACAGCAGTCCTTCTCACCCGTAATTCCGGTGTCGCTGGACCATGACACTGTAGGCTGTAGTCAAAAGCGCCTCGTTAGATTCAGCTATTCCTTTTTAAGGTTATCATTTAAGCTACCCCCTCTCTTATTCTCATCAAGACGCTACTGCAAGCCATAACTCTGGTGTGGCGAAGTACCTACGTCAGCTCAAAGTCTTGCTAACTACAGACACTGGGACCATCTCGTCAGTTGGCTCTTAGCAGTGTAGCGAGAGGACGCACTCTAGACTCAGAGACGTTAGTTTAAGAATTAGGTAGAGGATTGCCTATGGGTTAAAAAACGCACTTGTGTGACAGGGGTAGGAACCATTGGTGCTCAGCGGAGTCTTTAGTGTCTCAAAGGAGGCAGGAAACAACAGAGGGTTACTGCGACATGCGAAACCACATCTATTAGTCTAGCCCATAGCCTAGGCAGTTTAAAAGAGGCTGTTGAGAACTGTTATGGTTCCTAAATCGTGCGATAAAATCGAAAATTGAAGGGCTGTTAAATTTATCTCTTGACATATCAGGACGTTAATCCTCAGGTCCAAAAGACCAAGCAATACCTACCCCCGGCACCTTTCCACCCGTTCTGTCCTTTTCATTGCCCTTTTTCTTCCTTCTGTTGCCTTCGTCTCTAGTAATGATTCGCAAATATGCTACACGTAGCATCCTTCTTCGCCCATCACGTCGCGGACGACCTTTCGCCTTTGCGTTATTTTTTGTCACAGCAATGTGGACCTTTATAATCAGATTACCTTCACCTTACGCCGTGGAAGAGAATATAGAGAGAGACTATCCATTAATTTATAGGTATATCCATTCTTTCAATGGCACAGGAGGTGGTAAGTCAGACATCCCGGGTTTGTATGCCATAAGAAATGATCACAATCCTAACCCTGGAATTAAGCATGGCATATCCCTCCATGCTGGGCTGACGCGCATGGTAAACAACCGCAAAACATCCTCGATGCTGCTCGTATAGCTTCCGATGGCGCTTTATCGATGAGAGAGAGACAAATACCCTTCTCCAATATTCCATTACTCGTCCACCAGACTTGGAAAACGACGGTAGCCGATAGTTGGAATCCTAAAATACTACCTTGGATTGAATTGTGGCTAGAGGACTCAACGACAGCTGAACGCGGACCAGCGATGGCATACTTCTTCTGGGATGATACGGGGATGCGTGCGTTAGTGGAAAAGTTTGAGAAAGGCTTCCTTGAAACCTATGACTCGCTCCTAACACCAGTCGAGCGGAGCGATGTATTTCGCATTCTAGTGTGTAAATACTTTGGTGGGATAGTAAGAACTCTCTAGACCTACTGTCAAGTCCTTTCTAACAATTACAGTATGGGGATCTCGACACTGAGCTTATACGACATCCCGCTACCTGGATAAGCCCAGTAGATATAGCGACCTGGATGGACCTAAAAACAAGAAAATATTATGGCCACTATAACGACTCAACAACGCCAGACTACAAAACGCAAGTAGTTAACCTCCTTTTGGGCTTAGAAGCCGACAATGATCCGGAGTCTGATGCATACTGGCGCCGAAGCTATACATATCCTCAACAGCTATCGCAATGGGCGTTTGCTGCTGCCCCTCATCACCCGGTGTTTTCACGATATATGGATAATCTACGCAATTATACAAAAGACAACGAGAGAGCTGCTCAAAATAGTGACCCGCTCAAGAGAACTGGTCCTGCGGCTGTTACTCTTGCCACAAAGTCTTGGCTAGAGGACCACGTGGGCTTTCGATGGACCAGCTTAACAGGCGTACACGATGGGGGTAGATCCAAGTTAGTTGATGATATCCTTATTCTTCCTATAACTGGCTTCCAGTAAGTTTACTTTATCCTCAGCATTATCCCCATTTCGTGCAAGGCTGATTTTACGAAGCCCAAGTCATAGTAGTCGTAACGGCATTATGGGCAGAAAACCTGTAACGGATCCTGAGACGAGATTGTGTCATCACGGTACGGGACTATGGAAGCATTTCAATCTAGTAGGCGAGTATGGAAAGGTTTGTCGACGACTCTTTGGTCTTTGTAGGGACTGGCCAAGAATTACGGGATGAGGGAGTTCTGATATACTCAATTACAAACAAGGTCTTGATAGATTTGTAGATATCTAAGCGCTAATTCGATTCCTATTTTTCTTATTATTTTTTCATGCTTCAGAGAATACAATCCAGCACTGAGGATTAATCCATCCGGCTTTGTGTCACGAAACGGGATCGCCTAAATTGACGTTAGATAATAAAAGGCTACGTGAAGGGTTACAAGACCTACCATTGAGAGTTTTAACGCCCTTCAACTTGTCTTCTGGGCCCATAGCACCCTTATTTAGATCAAGATGACCCTGGAAAATATTCATCTCGCCGTCAGACCGCAATCGCTCCTGTAGGTCTTTGTTGCTTTAAAAGCCGAAGCCGTGGAGTAGCGGCGCGGTCAGATGCTCAAGGTCGTGATTCTATTCCTCGAATTTCTTCAACATCTTCTCTAGCTCATTGTTAGTTTTAAGAGCTAGGATCTGTTACACAGCCTCATCAGGCTCAACGTCAGGCATCCTTGCATCAAATATATTCGCTGGGTCTCCCCGCAGATGCGTAGTAGGTCAGGCTTTCCTTCTGATTCGCATTCGTAGAATACGAGAAACACTCACATGGCTCAGCTGTGGTCAGTGGAGGGTTGCGGACAACCAGGCTGACTAGCTACAATAGCTACTATTTTCGTCCGTCGCTGCGCGCACGCTCCTCAGTCCCAACGGTTTTCAACGCTCGCGTTCTGCGTTACCCCAATTTATTCCCCACTTAAGTCGTCATATCTGTCTTCACCGCCTTGATATTATTTTATGGTCTTTTCTGAGATTCCCATCAATCGACTAACTTTACCAGTAAATTCATTTTTATTTTCCAATCTCTTTTGGGGCGATACAGGTGCAACTCTAACAAACCACCATGTCAGCTCCCGAATCCCAAGCAGCCATGAATACCGACGAGTTCGAGAAGACACTCCTGCAGCTGCGATGTTTCGACACAATGTTTCTTGTCGACGATTCAGAGGCCATGCAGCCTTACTGGCCCGAGATCAAGACACTGATAGAGCGCATTGCGCCTATTTGCGCCAAGCATGATCCCGATGGAATTGATCTGTACTTCGTCAACCACCGACCAGGAGGCGTCTTGGCCAAATTGCCTGGAGTCCAGTCCATCCGAAAGTCGGGCTACACGCACATCGGCGGCTTTGTCGGCAGCATGCTCTTGACGAGCAAAGGAAAGCAGGTCGGCTCTATCTTCGACAGCGTCAAGCCCGCTGGCAAGTGCAACATGGGCGCCAGACTCGGCGGCTTGCTCAAGTGGTACTGCGATAAGTTTACGGCTGGAGAGGAGAAGGCGGCACTCAACATTGTCGTTCTCACAGCCGGCAAATTCGACGACGACATCAAAACACCCCTGATCAATGCTGCCAGAACTCTCGATGAGGCCAAGGCACCGATTCATCAGGCTGGCGTTCAGCTGTTCCGCCTGGGTGGGCCGAATATTGAGCGACAGAGGACCCTGCAACATCTCGATGATGAGCTGCACAAGGAGGCTGGAACGCGAGACATTGTCGACACAGTGACTTGGAGTGGACATGGAACATCGATGTCGGACGATGAGCTGCTCAAGGTTGTGTTGGGCGCGGTTATCAAGAAGATTGATATTCGTGCCTCTGAGTTGCACTTGGACGAGCAAGCTCCGACTGCACGGGCTGATCGGGAGTATGATGAGGGGAATGTGATCTAACACTGCGGCACACTGCTTTATGTCCTTGGAGACATTGTTATATTCTAGTCCGTTGCATGAAGGAAAATCTGTCCTGTGTACTTGAAGGAATGCATAGGGGTCATTGCGGATGGTGAAAAGAGATCCTGAAGTTGCACGCATAAAAGTCAAAGAATACTTAAACTAGGTGCTTTGTTGTTCAATTATGAATAATTCTTAACTTTCACAAAGAAATTCGAAGCTCCCACTCGTTCTCCTTCCTGACCATATAACCCACTTTTATACTATCTCAGTCTTGCTTTCTTCCCACGATACCACCCTTCTTCAGGCCAAGCCAGACAACAATGGTGACAGTAGTGCAGCTCGCAAAAATGGCCCAGAATGCCGCACGGTAGCCTTTCATCAATGCTTCTTCGCGCGCCGTAATATCAGAGTGCTCTGTAACCGATGCTGCGATTGCAGCAGTGATAGCGAGACCGACAGAGTTTCCAAACTGGGCCACCTCATTGAATACACCACCTGCGAGGGACTGCATCTCGGGAGGATAGGCGTCTGATATGACCAGGTTTGACACAGTGAAAAGCACTAGTCATGTTGATTAGCATTGATTTAGATAAACTTTGAGGAGGACCTACCATCAGGGTTGACGGGGGAAAGGAACATCGCCCAGAATGGCGCAAGCCAGTAGTTCTCGCCAACATCTACAGTAGCCATAAGAGGTGCAGCAACCATTGTAATGAGCGCCGAAACAACTGCCAGGGTCCGCACTTTGACTTTGGCGATGAGAACACCAGTAATAATGTTGACTGCCACCCCCATTATAACATGAGGCAGAAATCGAAGAGAGCTCTGTAGAGCTGAGAGGCCTTCAACCTTCTGGAAACTGTTGGGGTTCAAGTCAGCAGAAAGTCTCATATTATGGATGATAGAGGACTTACTATAGAGTTGTGAAATATTCGATGCCATTCAAAGAGGCCCAGCATAAAAAGACAGCGATGCACACTGAAGTGAAGGACCAATTCCTCCAGAGGCTGTTGGGAATCAACGCTGGTTTTCCGTGCTTTACTTGATAGTCCATCCAGAACGGGAATGCCGCCAGCAAGACAAGGGCTGTTGTCAAGAGCGCAATGTTGGCAGGATCATTGAGTCTCTTGTAGGATGAAGATATCATTGCCAAAACATAGAGGAGCATACCAAGTGCTGCGCTCATCGTACTGGCGCCCACCCAGTCAATCTCATGAGCCAGGCGAGCAGTCCATTTTCTTTCAGATGGAGTGTGAACGGAGGGTAGAGACCAGATGGCACCGGTTGATAGACAAAAACTGATGATTGCCATCATGTAGTAAGCCCATCTCCAACCAATCGTGTCGGTAAAGATACCTCCCAGCACCAGCCCTAGCGCATATCCTAGAGGACTGCCCATGCCGTTGATCGCAAATGCGACATTTCTCCAAGGCCCTTTCGGGAATGTGTTAGATATCAAGCTGACAGCTGTAGGTAAACACATGGAGATAGAAGCGCCGAGCAAGGTGCGGAAAAGGATGATCTGGATCCCAGTCTGAGCAAGTCCGACCGCCAGCGTAAATGCCACGAACAGAAAGCTTCCAGTCACCCACATCAACTTGGCACCGATAACATCAGCGATAGCGCCAAAGATGAGAAGTAGACAACCGGCTGCAAGAGCATACACTGCTGCGGGCCATAGGATGAGGTTCTCCGAAAGCCCGACTTCTTCAGCGATCTTTGGAAGAGCAGCGATGAGAATTCCAGAACCCATGGTGTTGAGAAAGCTGATTCCAGCGAGAGTGACGATTACGGTCACGCCTCTGACCTTGGAAATCCCCAAAACGCCCGACTCTGCTGTCGCGTTTGCGTCATCGTTATTTTCCAGAATTGGACGATCAGATTGAGTTGTATTTTCATTTGAGGGGCCTTGATAAGCTGTTCTTGGCTTCGCTTTGGAACTGAGGGGCTCCAGAGGGATAATTCCACCGTGGATTGATGCGGCACCGGTGTCGGTCGTGATATCGAAGCTGCGGGCCATCGCGTCCGTTGAAATCATAGAATTTGCGGTAGAATTTGCGACGGAATAATTGTTGATGAAGTCAAATTAAGGGTTAAGTATGCTTAATTGCGCTGTAGCAACGTCATCGTTGACCTGAAAGGGCGCGCCCCCATGCAAAGTTGTGCTGACAGATGACATCAGTCGACATGGCTATAGCAACACTCAACACCAGTTCTTCTAGCTTGGCGTAGTCATATTACAAAGCAATTGATGAGCCCCTGAGATATGCATAAGCTTCCAGATTTAGAACGTATGCTTTATGGTGATAAGGTGATGAACCACAACGTTCAATTTATTTCGAGTCGTTTTGACGCCAAGGCCGCTTGGCCACTAGCCTAAAAGCGAAGGCCATTGTTATCTGGGTATATGAGGAATTAGGTCACATATGCTTCTTCACGCGTTTTGATCTTCAGGCTGACGTGATAAAGCAACCTACATGATCCAATGTGTATGCCTCAACTGAGAGTAGGAAATGTTTTCTTAGGAGAACGATATAAAGACTAGACTCTCTCCCAGTATTCCGTCAGCTTTGTTTGGTCACCCTCCTTGGCCCGTCGACGTAAGTAGTTCAAAACCTCAGTATGCCCTTTTTCAGCCGCTATATCGATCGGTGTTTTGCCTCTGAGATCCTTACTCTCAGGATCTGCTTGACCGCTTACCAGAATCTTCACAAGTTCTATCCCCGTGCCATAGTCTTTCTCAAGAGGGAATTCTGTGCTTTCTTCCTCTCGCGCAAGTGTCACTTCCTCGGGTTGCAGAGCAGCTGCTTCATGCAATGGCGTCTGACCATCGTTGCCTGCGCTGTTGCAGTCTGCTCCGGCCTCATGAAGTCTCTTTAGAGCGCCCAGATGTCCCTTTTTACATGCCATATAGAGTGCTGTTCGGCCAGCCTTGTCCTTCTTGTCCTTGTCGGCAAACAGTTCGAGAAGCCCGTCTATGACTTCAAGTTGGTTGTATACAGCAGCAAGATGAAGCGGGGTAAACCCGAGGTTATCGGCCTCGTTGAGCTGGTGTCCGAAAATACTGGAATTCACCGCCTGTCCCCCAATCGCGGCCCAGTGGATCGGTAGACGGCCGTTGCAATCCGCTAATGATACTGAGCGTTCAACTGACACTGTATAACGCAAATCTCTGTTGAAAAGGACATCCAAGACTTTTCCGCTCATATTGCCAGCGGCTAAGTGCATTGGGGTTACCCCGTTAAAGCCATGTGCTTCAAGACTCGCTTTTTTTACTACAAGCTCGTAGATAATATCGACATGGCCCTGCTCGCAGGCATAGTGAAGTGCTGTATAGCCTCGGAAGTCTCTCGTGTTCAGATCGACGAACATGTGTGCGTCGGAAAATGGGGATAAAAGGTCGCCAACAAATGCGTGGTTTCCTGTGGCGGCCGCATAATGCAGGGCAGTCCAGTTACAAACGTCTTGCTTGTTGATATAATCAGCAGACAATCCCTCAGACTTGAGGATGTCCACAGTCTTGAATCCTGAGTTGGACATCGCTGCATGGTGCAGTTCCGTTTGGTTGAGAGAGTCTGGAAACTGTGATGGTTCGCCCGACGTCGAGGCCTTGAGTCGGCTTATTCTTTCCGACTTTGGAAGGCACCGCTTCTTGTAGAGATAAGCCAGATGATTCAAAACAATGTGCGATGGGCTACGATTGATAAGTTCAGAGGTCTCGTACTGGAGCTCTTGAAGTCTTGTCGGTATATTGACTGAGTTCTCCGTTTTTATAGAATCAATTTTCAAGAAAGTTTCCGTTAAGACCTCTATTTGAAACACAAGGTTCCGCTCCCAGATACCCATATCTCCTTGTCGATATTCCGAGGTCCGATATGCTAGATATTTGACCATCCTTGCCACAGATGTATCAGGGGATATAGCAGTGGTTGAATGAATCACTTTCATGATTTCCGAGCTTGCGGAGTCAAAAAGGACTTGCGGAAATGGCAGCTTCAGTGCCTTGCTGAGGGGCGAAACTATGCCCATGAATGCTTCCTGCTCATGGCCGAAACCTAGTTCACAGAAAGCCTCTGCAAGGTCGGCCAAATCTTGGTTCCATATTGAGCAAGCTGAATCTGCAGAGAACTTGGCGTCGGTTGGTCGAAGTTCAGTCTTGCTTTGTATAGGCTCCTTCAATGTACTTGCGGCTGAGCACATGAATGAAAAGAGAAGGTCTTTAGCATATAGATCTATTAGTGAGTCGCGGGTTTCGATAGCGAGGGAGATACCCTCCCAGTTTGTCTGGGTAGCAGGAGTGACTATGTGGAGTGTGTGTCGTTCACTGACTTCGCTTCTTGGTGGCTGGACAGAGGGACTGTGACCGACGATTCTGCTATAGTCCACGGTCTTGAACGTTCTCCCTTCGACAGATTCCTTGATGGTTGTTGGTTCGTACTCCGCGATATCTGTAACCTCGGAGACCGTCTCAGTACCTTGTGGTGCCCAGAACTTTAAGTCCTGGATCAGTTGCCCAGTCTTCGGACCAAGCAATCTGAAGCACGTTCCGGGACGCCTTTTTCGTAGCCAGTTATCACCTTCTTTACCATCAGGGTCGCGCAACTTGTCTCCCTCCCCTGACTGCCGCTCCTTTTGTTGGATTGAGTAGTTCCAAAGTGATAGACACGCATCAAAGTTGTCTGCCAAAACTTCCCAAGAGGCGCCATTGTAGGATGTGTCAAACCAGACTTGCTGCTTAGATCCTTTCGTTGAATCAGTGCGACTGTGAACAACGTCTAGATACCATCTGTAGACCTGTGCTTCAGCCCCGTGGGGAAACAATACTTTCATGGCCCTTTCGATTGCCAATGCGAGATTGACCGCTATCGAGGATGTTTTCCCTTGGAATCCAGCCAGTTTGCAGAGTCCCCGACGCATCGTCATAATATCATGCGCTTCTGAGCTTGAACGCGGCGTTAGGTCGTGACCCGCTGTGGGAAGTTCACTGAAAGGCTGATACATCACTGAACCACCCGTACTGACAATCCAAGAGCCAGGCGATATGTGTTGCTTTCCTGGATCGCCGGGTCCAGTTGGTGGTCCAGGTGTTGAGCCTGTCGTGCTACTGACACTGGAGCTGTCTGATGACTTTTCCCCATCACGGGCTTTCTTGACCAGCTTCCAGGCCAACCAGTCTAGTTCGAATCCAGGAAGGAGCTTGGCTTTTTCAAATGATTTGGTAAAGCCTGGTCGCACTATTGCTCGGAGAAAGGTCATGATTCCGATTGCCACAAGTTGGGCTAGTGTTGCCCAAGAGTTCATGGCTCTCAGCCCAATAAACTGCACAACGAATCCAACAAGCCCAATGAAAGCCCCCACAGTAGTCTTCACTCCCAAAATACTAAAATTCAGTACTCTTGGGTGGATTACTTTTCTTCGAGACATAGTAATGATGGGTCGAGAGGAGGAAGGATTTGTGGCAAATGATTCGAAAACCTGGTCTGCGACAGTCTGTTCCTGCTGGACCCAATACATCCAAATCTCGTAATCTTTTGTCGTTCGGTAAAGCTTCTCTTCTGTGCTGGATTCGATAACATGTCCACAGATGATCATACCAAGGACGACCAAGCCGGTTCCGGTCACTGCCATTGGAGCGGCATGGTTAGCCACGGGTTTGTCATCCCGCTGAAAGTGAGACTTGAATTTCGGATGTGTCATCAGACCAAAAAGGATCATCACACCTGACTGCAAGATGACCCCGATTGTCGCGACGAGTCGGATCCAGATTCGGTTGTGAGTGTTCTGTAGATTGAGTGATATGTTGGGTGCTTCGAGACTAGTATCATGGATAACTGTGAGAATAGGTGTCGAGAGCTCATGCATTACACCTCTCTCTTCATCGCCAATTCCTGGTTCTTTCGAATCTGTTACAAGGATCTAACGTCAGCTGCAATTCAGATTTTGGAAGACACAATGTTGGAATATGTGATACAACGTACCGACGCGACCGACCCACGGAATCCTTTGTCGAAGAGTTCTCTTCGTGTCCATAGACGTGGTTTTCGCCTGCGAATCACTGCCTACGCTTTGAGACTTGGTGGTAATCTTTTCACTCCGTAGGGGAATCTCTTTCTGGGGTTCTACAAATGTTAGGCTTTTGAAGTCAGTTACCTAATAAGAACGTAGCACTTACCGGTTACTTCCTTCAGTAAACCGCTCTTGATAACCTCATTCAAGGTCATGAACCGTATCTGAAGGTCCTTGGCCGAAGAGGGTCTTGTCGAATCATTTGGGAAAAGACAGATATATTCCCAAACAGGAGCGGTCCCCAGGCTGCGCACAATACTAGTTCCATTGTATAGGTCACAGACCTCACGAGATGTCGATGACAAGAGTTCCATCTCGATATTCGATATGTTTTCCTTCGCCCTGCCAACAACGGCTTTCAGCCACATTGGCCCCCCGACTCTAATAGCGCTCACGATAATAGTGATGATACCAATCGGGGCCATTGCCAAGGCTACGCAGTCCGCCCAGCCGAGTGCTTGGCTAAGAAATTGAGTTGTGACGCGCTCGCCGAATAGCGCAATAATGCTGCATTGATAAGTTAGCGCTTCCAGTATAAGATCTATCAGTGGAGTGTAGTTACGGGGCCAAATCTGTAAAAAGATTATTCGTGAAGTCATCGAAGTCGTCCGCTTGAGCAGAGCATGCTAGGAATAGAATAATGAATGCCAGCCATTTTTGATAATGAGACATTTTTGTTTTGAGAATAAAAACGACTCCAGAGTCCGGCCAGCAAACTGGCAGGACGGGAAGTGCTAAATAATGGAAGATAACTGCCTCAGACCGTGCTTTAGTACATAAAAGATTGTTGGCGGGCAAATGATAATGCTGAGGTTGAGTTCTTCGATGGAAAAAAGAGTGGGCATAAGCGATACTTATGAATGACCGAAATTAGAAAATCAGGCTGCAGGGCTCTCGTTGGGAAAGCCTGACAACCCTTTCTAATGCAGACTCTGCTGCAATCTGTTTGGCACCACCAATGAATGAGACCACTTCAACACCACATTTTGGCGCTCAAGATGGAACTCCTCACCGGCTGAAATCATGGTTTACGAGCAAATCATAAGCATTGATGTTACGCCTTGATTACTGTATTAAGGCCCTTCCACCTAACAAGCGTCTGGACAATTGCTTTTTGCCCACCTCCCTCATTGATCATCTTCCAGCTGGAACCAACAAATTGTGAGCGGGTGGGTCCTCTTGGCAAGCCTTCATACTGTATGCATCACAGCGCAATAGATAATAGTAGATAATATTTAACTCTTATTTTAAGGTATGGCAGTTTAGTTAACTTATCTTATTTATATCTTCTCTCGTATCATAGCCTTGATATTATTTTTGATGCTGGTGTGATTCTCCTCCCTTGGAACTACTTGCTGATAATCAAACAAGCTTGACAACATATCAGGTAAAGCCAGTGCAATCTATTTATAGTAAGATCTTCCGATAATTTATTATTGATATAACTTCTCAGCATCTGAGCCATGTCAAGATCAATGTTTCATAAACGATCATTGTATCCAGACCGGCGTTGAAACTTCTGAGTGACCAAAATATTTCAGTTCCAGGAGGAGCCAAGATGGCTATAGGGTAGGTGGTGGACTAGTGGCGTTTGGTGATTTCTGGATCTACTACTCACATTGTGGCTTTTGGCCGACTTGGCAGCGGCTTGTTGACATAGTATCCAAAGAGCACCATGCAGTTCTCGCATATCTGTCAGTTGGGTTTGGCAGCATTAGTTCACGGCGTAGCCCATTGGCCCGATTGCTTGAGTCCGCAAAATGGTGCAATTGTAGAGAAGAAATGGCTGGTTCTAGAAAAGCCCATATCCGTTGTATTGGTAACAACGTTTACCTAGCTTGAATAAACCCAGATACCTGGTATGGTCTAATATTGATTGTGTCTTGAGAAAGAGGCAGACGTTTGCTGGCGAGGTATCGTGGTTTCTTTTGAGATTGAGCACTGTTGTCTCAGACTAATCTAAGTTTGAGTCTATTTTCGCAATTCCGATTGGCTATGCTTGCCAAGAGACGCTGGGGCCAGCAGCGGACCAATATTCCGCCGTCCTGCATTATTTACAATTTTTGAAAGTCCCCCAATCCAGATGCTATCGCCCTACAAGATATGGCGGTAATAGCTCAGGAACCGCCCCTGCGCCTCGTACATAGTACGATCTAGATCTAAGTCTCTGAGTCTGCCAGAGTTAATCTGGGCCCAAGACCAAGCCACTACCGCCGGATCGGCACGAGGAATTCGTTAGTCCCTGTATTGTGGAGTCCAGCCACAGGACAATACTCTCCGGTTGGCTTGGGCGAACAGAAGACGGATGTGGAATCGGACTTTGGGTGATTCGCGACGCTAGCCAATTCCAGAAGTCGATAGAACAAGGTTAGGCATGTTGGGCTGATGATAGCGGGTAACAGCCTGCCGCGTCTGCTCTAGTCCAGGTACTTGAGTCTGTGAATGGAGTAAGACATGACCCAGATCTTGTCTTTCTCTCATTAGACCCGATCATTTCCGGTGCCACATGGACGAGGTCAATGCGGCTACACTGGAGAAGATAGAGTTGTGATGAAGATGCTAGCGATCGTCGCCATAATGCACGCAAAGATGTTCGTCGTGGTAAAATTTGCGCTGCTCACAATGGGTGGAACATCAGGTGCGTCCGTATCGCCATCTGAGTCCTCGGGGGCCGCTTTTTGCTTAGAGGAGGAGTGGTCTTGAGAAGAAGAGTCGTTACCAGAAGTACCGTGCTTATTGTCGCCAGAAGAACCGGACGTATCATCACCAGCAGGGTCGAATGTGTCGTCCGAGGCACCAGAAGTGTTGCTAGAAGCCGAAGCCCCGGTTGAATCATCAGAATTGGCGTCAGAGTGCTCCTTGTCGGCGGAGGCAGCATCTGAAGAAGCAGCGTCATCTTGGTCAGTGGACGAAGGATCATTGGAAGCGCCAGAGGGGTGCAGCCCATCTGGAGAGTCGTAGACATCGCTCTGATTTGAAGATGATGAGGTTCCAAGATCGTTGCCAGGGGCAGAGGTTTCTGATACCGCTTTAGGGCCACTGGCAGTTTTTGTCGAGTTCCATTGTTCATTGCTGTCAGTACCCCCTAAGCGACCAGCGGCTTGTTCGTCGGAAGATCCATCACCTTGGGCTGATGATCCGTTGTTTGACCCGGGCTGCTTGGAAGCGTTTCCGCTCGAGCCTTCGTCACCCTGTTGCTGTTCTGACCCTCCAGCTTGTTGCGAGTCACTGCTGTCTGATCCAACTTGATCCTGGTGCTTATACTGAACGTCTAATCCGCCTAGGACTCCAGACCCTGAGTCTGACTGATCTGAAGAACCTCCAGAATGGGATCCGCTATCATAATGAGTCGAACCATTCTCTTGATTGGTTCCAGCAAGGGCGACAGCAGAAGGAGAGCTGCTGTCACCGTTGGATGGAGTCTGATAACTCTGATCTCCATTCTGATCAACCACGGCCTGGGTAGGACGAGCAGAGCTGATAGGCACAACAATATAGCCAGAAGATGAGTATGCCTCAATAGACTGAGTGGGGAAGGTCAGAGTTGCTGACTGAAGGCCAGTTCCACCGCAGTTACTACACTCTACCACAGCTTGAGTGAAGCCGGGAGGTGGTGCTGTCTCGATAGGCGGCGGTTGACAGTCGATGTCTGAACAAGTTTGTGTGATAGTGTAAGTTCTTTCTCTCAAACCTTGAAAGTAAAACTCCTTATAGGTTCGGGTATATGTGTTTTCGAAACCATCATGGGTATCACTAACAGTGATGAAGGGTAATGTGACAGTTGTAAGGCATGGCTTGATGGTGAATTGCGCGTATGCGGGCAATATAAGACCAAAGCCACGGGCAATGGACCTTGGTATCATATCGACAGTTTGGGATTTGTAGAGCGTTGGATGATGGATCGACAAGTGTCGCTTATCAAATACTTATGGCATCGATAGCAGGTGAAGCCCTACAAAATTTTGTGCTAGTAATTGAGTTTACAGGATGGAATGGGTGTAGAACCGGGTAGGCCGACTCCCCAGTGGCACTAGGATCATGGCACGCTGCCAAGGAGTTAATTGAGCGATAGCTAGATGCGGATACCCATTGCTTAGCGAGTGCGAACAATAGAGAGACTAGTCACGAATCATGGGGTTAGGGTCCTACAATGTCTCTGGAATGTTCACATATTCCTCCGGACCAACGGGTTGCCTAGTCTTGACTGCTAGTGCAAATCATAGAGGGTTTAAGAATGGATAGTGCCGAGACTATCCGGATATTTGGGCCCGTTGACGGAAATATGACGGACTAATATATCATTATGTCCGCTCGCGAGACGCGAGAGACGCGAAAAGACGGTTGACTGAGACAGGGACCATGCGTGGCGTATCCACCATGACTAGGAGAGTTTGGTAGGCTAAAATCACAGCGCCGATCACCAACTTAATCTGCCTCTTAGATAGCTACTGTTCTTGACTTCACACAAGCCTACGACCCTCTGCTTGTCAATTGAGTCTAGAGTTCTCATACTTATATTGCCAAGTCTCCCAAAATGCTTTGTCTTTAAAATTTTCGTTTGTCAGCAGGGTCCAGACTCGAACCGTGGTCGCGTTGGTGGATCTACCTATGGGACAGGAATGTCCAAGTCTTAACGTGAACCTTTGCAGCATACTTAGCTCTGTTTGCGGCTAGAGTGTTATTCCCGTAGACTTTTGCGTTTTCCCTATCTAAATCATGAACCCCATTTTCAACAACGTCGTCCTTTGTCAATCCCATTCATCAACACTTGCACGTGACTAGTCGCTGCAACCACCACGATTCGAGAGATTCACAGTCTCCAGCCATGTGGTTGCATGGCATCACCCAATCTTGGGTGCTTTTTGCTTTGTTTGCTAACATAATATCTAGTGAACCAGACGCCGAATGTACTGACGGAGAGAGACTCATCCGACTCCAGCCCATCAGACTTGTCAACGGAACGGAGACGATCGAAACAACAATAACTAGGTGGGAAAAAAGATATGAAGCCCATTTTCTCTGGCTAATAGATGTAGTACATATCTAATCTACCCAAATGCCTCTTATTACACCACCATCGTCTTCGGTGATGGACCCGCCACTACTTTCAGCATTCCACCACACGGCACATCGCCTGTTGGAACTGTGATAATCAGGACACCTTTGACATATATCACCTCGATTGTACCCGGATTAAGGGTCGCTCGAACTCGAACCTTTACGCCTGATCAGTCCGGAGGCACCGTCACTATCCTCGTCGAACAACCGGAGTTTATAACTACCAATACAGGAAGCGATGGGTCTTCTGTCACCGCAGGCCAGCAGCCAGATGGCTCAAATGTCGTCATTATCGAACAGTCAGAACATATTACTATCACGCAAACAAGAAGCGCTGCATCTCCTGTCAACAGACCCCTGCAGCCAGACGAGCCAACAACAGAAGTTATCGGGCAGCCTGACGAAACACCTGTCGCCGATTCAAAGACCATCGAACTTCCTGTCACGAGTGGTCAGCAGCCAGATGACCCAAACACTGCCATTGTCGTTGGGTCCGGATATGTAACCATCACACAGACAGGAAGTGTCGAATCTCCTATCACAAGGACCCTGCAGCCAGACCGTTCTGGGGACGCAACCACGATTGTTATCCAAGTGCCTGGACCGAAAACGCCGTACACGACAGTCACGCGCACTGGTGATGTTACTGCTCCCGTAACGTCTACTCAGCCTCCTAGCGACTCAAGTGGAACTGGCACCGTGATTGTTATAGTCTCTTCTGGCTTTATTCCATACATAACCGTTACTCGCACTGGTACCGGTACAAACACAGTCACTTCTACTCAGGAACCTCAAAGATCCGGAGAAGCCGGAACTGTTGTTGTTGATGTACCTCAGTCTCCTAATCGGTACAATACTGTCACAAGTTTCGGTACGGGCACCGCGACGATAACATATACTGTTCCACCGAAGGGACCCGGACAGACTGGCGTCATTGTGGTCCAGATACCATATTCTGCCGCATCATATTCGATCATCTCACTATTCGGTAGCGGTACTGTGGCTGTTACGCGTACGATATACCCTGGTGGTCCTAGTGAAACCGGTATCATTGTGGTTGAAGTGCCTTTGAAAGATGCAGATTGGAGAACTGTAGTTCGTACAGGGACAGTTACTGCTCCTGTGACGCGTACCATACTCCCGAGTGGACCTGGAGAAACCGGCACCGTGGTGGTCGAACTGCCTCCTCTCAATTATCGAATGATAACGACCACTCAATACGGCGGTGTGACAGCAGCGACGACGGTTACGCAGTTTCCTAACGGGCCTGGTCAGTCTGGAGTGGTAGTTGTCGATCTTCCCAATCCTTTGGTAACCATGACCCGCATGAGCGATGTTACTGCTCCAACGACCATCACTCAAGACCCTGTCCACCCTGGAGAAACTGGGGCAGTGATTGTTTTGACTCCTTACGTATACTCAACCACGACTAGGACTGGAACGGGATCATTAACGACGACTATAACACAAAAACCCTCTGGTCCGGATGAGACTGGTCTGGTAATCGTCGAGGTTCCACCCGATGCAACACCTTCAGATCCTGCCACGAGTTCCTTGGCGGAATCAACGACCAAAACTGGAACCAGTTCAAGCTCAAGAACTTCAACTGCAACGGAATCACAAACTAGAACTTTCATACAAAGGCCCTCTGATACAGATACAGATAAAACTAGTGCGGTTGTTGTCGAGCTCCCACCTGCTTCAACACCCTTCAATACTGTCACAAACTACTGGACGGGATCAACGACTCAAACGGTTACCATTCCTCCTGCTGGCACAGGAAAGACTGGTACTGTTCGTATTGATGTTCCTGAGCCCTTCACCACAGTCACGAGCTACTGGACTGGCTCTACAACAAGAACAGTTACCATTCCGCCTGCTGGTTCTGGTCAGACCGGTACTGTTAGTATCGATTACCCAGCAAGTAACGTACGCTATGTCGCTGTCAGTGAGTTTTGGACTGGATCGGTAACGCGAACCGTCACTGTGCCTCCCACTGCTCCCGGTGAGACTGGTACTATTCGCGTTGACTATCCTGCCGCTGGTATACGTTATGTCTCTGCCAGTAGCCTCTGGACCGGAACGACGGTACGAATAGTTACTATCTCTCCATCTGGCCCCGGCCAAACTGGTACTATCCGGGTCGATATCCCTGCGATGCGTTTTGTCACTGTCACCCAATCAGGGATGGGCTCTACGATTCGGACTCATACTGAGATGCCCTCTGGCTCGGATATTACTGGTACAGTTGTAGTCGAAATTCCTCAAATCGTATCTTCTCAGACATCCACCAGTGCTGGAACCAGCTCAACTACTCCAGTACTCGCTCAGCCACCTTCTAGCTCGACTGCTCGAATATCTACCCAAGCATCCTCCAGTTCGAGCACAACTAGCACTCCTATGGTCCAAGTCCCTCAACCCATATCGTATCAGACTATCACTGCAACTGGAACTGGCTCAATCACTCGAACATTTACTTTTGCACCTTCTGGCTCAGACACAACCGGCACAGTTGTAGTCGAGGTCCCGCAGGTTATATCCTACCTGACTGTTACCAGGACCGGAACGGGTACCGCGACTCGGACCTTCACTCGGGCACCATCTGGTTCTGACACAACTGGTACGGTTGTCGTGTGGATTCCGCAAATTATATCCTCTTCAACTTCCGCTGGACCTGGAACAAGTTCCACGACCACTGCGACAAGCCTAGCACAGCCAGAGGGGACCTCAGT
This sequence comes from Fusarium stilboides, assembly GCA_014822085.1. NCBI lineage: Eukaryota > Fungi > Ascomycota > Sordariomycetes > Hypocreales > Nectriaceae > Fusarium > Fusarium stilboides. Next base: position 22,353 of record JAASAY010000117.1, read on the forward strand.
AGACATCTCTTACATGACCATCACCAGCATTGGAACAGGTTCCACTACTAGAACATACACTCAGCAACCCTCTGCCACGGACATTACTGGCACAGTTGTAGTGGAAGTTCCCCAGATCACATCTTATCAAACCATCACCACTACTGGAACCGGATCCGCAACTCGAACATTCACTCAGACGCCTTCTGGCTCGGGAAGGATTGGCACAGTTGTCATCGAGGTCCCACCAAGTGCTACGCCTTATCTCACAACTACCACAACTGGTACTGATAGTACTACTCGTACCCTTACACAGACGCCGCTTGGCCCAGGCCAGACCGGTACAGTCCTGATCGTGGTTCCACCTGGCAGTATTCCGTATATCACGACCACCATCACTGGTACCGACAGCATCACTAGGACTGTCACACAGGCCCCAGGCTCTCCAGATCAGACTGGAACTGTTGTGGTTCAGCTTCCAGTGTCTCCTCAATACGTCACTACAACTAGTACGGGCACCGGAAGTACCACTAGGACCATCACTCAGACGCCAGTCCGTCCAGATCAGACTGGTACAGTTGTCATTGAGCTTCCATTCTCTCCTCAATACATTACCACAACCACTATAGGTACTGGCAGTATCATGAGGACCATGACACAGACTCCCAGCCTTCCAGGTCAAACCGGAACTGTTGTGATAGAACTTCCGGCTGTTCTCATTCAATATGTGACAATGACAAGTACGGGCACCGAGAGCACCGCTAGAGCAATCACTCAGACACCGAACGGTCCAGACCAAACTGGAACCGTTGTAGTTGTGCTGCCAGCCGTTCCTGCCCGATACGTTACGACGACTAGCACAGGCACAGGCAGTGGTATTATCACTATGACCCAGGCGCCCAGTATACCAGGCGAGACCGGAATTGTCATCATCGTTATGCCGCCCAGCATCACACCTTACATCACAACCACTCGAACGGCAACAGGCACAAACACCGCCATCAGAACCTCTACTCGGGCCCCTAGTCAGCCTGGTGATACTGGTACTGTCATTATTGTGGTGCCTCCTAGTGCCACTCCTTATACCACGATAACTAGCACAGGTACAGATACAGTCAGTACTACCAGGACCATCACTCAGGCTCCAGATCAGCCTGGTCAGACTGGCACTGTTATCTTTGTTGTGCCTCCTAGTGTCACACCCTACGTCACAATAACCAGCACCGGTACGGGTACGGTTAGTACTACTAGCACCATCACACAATTGCCAAGTCTACCAGGCCAGACCGGTACAATTATCATTGTGATGCCTAGTATTATACCTTATATCACAACGACTCTTACTCGCACGGGTACAAGCATCTCTACCAAGACCTTCACGCATGCTCCAAGCCTGCCTGGTCAGACCGGCACTATCATTGTTGTAGTACCACCTACTACCGCGGGCTATATCACAATTACTAGGACTGCCACCGGAAGTATCACCACAACCAATACTATCACTCAGGACCCTAGAATACCCGGTCAGTCTGGAACTGTGATTATCGAGCTACCTCCATATTTCACGCCTTATATCACAGTCACCAGTACCGGAACAGGAAGTGCGACTACGACGAAGACTATCACTCAAACTCCGACTCTGTCTGGCCAAACCGGAACTATCATCATCGAGATACCTCCCAGCGTGGCACCTTATACCACAATCACTCGCACAGGCAGCGAAAGTGTTACTACAACCAAGACTATAAATCAAATGCCGAGTTTATCAGGCCAGACTGGGACTGTCATCATTGAAGTACCGCCTAGTATCACACCTTATACAACAGTCACCAGAACAGGAACGGGGACCGCCACTAGGACTTTCACTCGCACCGCGACTCTATCCGGCCAGACCGGAACTGTTATTGTCTATGTACCTCCTACTGTCGTTGTCGAAGCCCTGTCTAGCACAACACCTTATGTGACAATCACTAGCATTTTGACAGGCACAGATACAGGCACTACGACTATCACTCAGGCTCCGGCAGGATCTGGTCAAACAGGGACTATTATTGTTGGGGTACCGCCTAGTATCACGCCTTATGTGACTGTCACTAGCACTGGAACAGGTACTGGCACTAGGACTGTGACTAAGATCCCAAGTCTATCTGGCCAGATTGGAACTATCATCGTGGAAGTACCTCCAACTTTCACGCCCTTTGTCACAGTGACTAGCACAGGAACAGGCACAAGCACCAGGACTATCACCCGGGATCCTACAGAACTAGGTCAGACTGGAACCATCATTATTGAAGTACCGTCTAGTATCACACCCTATGTGACGGTTACCAGCACAAGGATAGACATGGGCACAGACATTACAACTCTCACCCAGGCTCCAGGAGGGCCCGGCCAAACTGGAACTATTATCGTCCAAGTCCCCCCTTCAGCAATTCCTTTTGTTACCACAACTTCCTTCGGCACGGCCTCGACGATTTACACCAGTACACTGAGTCCCACCAGCCCAGGTCAAACAGGTTCTGTCATCATCTTTAAGCCTCAGCAGTATGTGACGACAACTCGTTACGGTAGCGTCTCAGTCTCTTCTATGACAACCCAAAGTCCCCAAATTCAGGGAGAGATTGCTACTGTTATCGTTGATCTGCCTCAACGCTTTACCACGATAACTCACTATGGAAGCGTGTCGGCCTCCACCGTCATAACTCAAAGCCCCCAGAGCCCCGGCGAAACCGGGACTATTGTTGTTGATCTTCCTCAGGCTTTTACTACAGTTACTCGCTATGGTAGTTACTCCATATCCTCTATTACAACACAAAGCCCTCAGAACCCAGGGGACACTGCTACTGTTGTTATTGACCTGCCTCAACCCTACACTACGATAACTCGCTACGGCAGCGTGTCGGTATCCTCTGTGATAACACAAGATCCTCAGAATGTTGGGGAGACAGGCACGATCATCATCGATCTCCCACAGCCCTATACTACAACAACCCGTTACGGCAGTGTGTCTGTTTCTTCTGTGATGACTCAGAATCCCCAGAACGCTGGCGAAACAGGCACTATTGTCATTGATCTCCCACAGCCTTATACTACAGTGACTCGTTACGGCAGCGCGTCTGAGTCTTCTGTAACAACACAAAGTCCTCTAAGCCCTGGAGAGACTGCCACTGTTATTGTCAATCTTATACAGCCATACACAACAGTCACTCATTATGGAAGCGTCTCTATTTCCTCAATGACGACACAGAGTCCTTCCATTCCAGGGGAGACAGGCACCGTTATCATTGACCTTCCAGACCCTTACACAACAGTTTTGCGTTTTGGAAGCGTCACTGCGCCTACAACTACGACACAAACGGCGGCTACTCCAGGCCAGACTGGCACTGTTTTCATGGATTTCCCTCAGCCTTATACTATCATGACCCGCTATGGAGGTGTCACTGAAGCTGAGACTCACACACTCACGCCGGGCAGTCCTGAACAGACTGGCACAATCATTGTAGATCTTCCTGACCCTTACACAACTACCACACAATTCGGTACCTTTACTGCGCTTGCCACGAGGACTGTGTCCCCGGATAGCCCAGGGCAGACTGGAACAGTCGTTATTGAAGCTCCTCAACCTTCCACTGTGCTCACTCGTTACGGAACTTTTACTGCGGCTACAACTAGGATAGAGACGGCGGATCCAGGACAAACTGATACTATTATCATTGAACTTCCTTGGCCTTTCACAACTACTACACGATTTGGCCAGGTCACTGAGACTACTACTACGACTCTACTACCGGCTGGCCCAGACCAAACCGGCACAGTTATCGTTGATGCGCCTCAGCCCTTCACTGCACTGACTCGTCACGGAACCGTCACTGAAGCTACGACGATGACACAGACAGCGGATCCAGGGCAGACGGATACCATTATCATTGAACTTCCTCAGTCTTTCACAACTACCACACGATTCGGTTCCGTCACAGAAGCTACTACTACGACTTTACTACCTGCTGATCCAGATGAAACCGGAACAGTTATTATCGATGAGCCGCAGCCCTTCACTACAATTACACGGTTCGGAAGGGCTGCGGTACTTGCGACTAGTACAATGACTCCAGAAACTCCAGGTCAGACCGGCACTGTCATGGTGGATATGCCGCATCCTTACACTACCACTACACGATACGGAAGTGCCTCTGTTAGTACCATCATCACAGAGACACCAGAGACTGCTGGCCAGACTGGCACAGTTATTCTTGACCTTCCTCAGCCATACACAACCGTTACTCAATACGGGGACGTTTCTGTCAGCGAAATCACTACCCAGTCGCCAGCTACTCCTGGTGAGACTGGTACGGTTATCATTAACCTCCCCCAACGTTTCGTGACAACAACCCGATACGGGGGTATCAACAGTGGAAGCAGTATCACTACTCAATCACCAGCCGTCGTAGGAGACGATGAAACAGTCATTGTTGATCTTCCTCAGCCATACACAACCATAACCCAATACGGAAGTGCGTCTATCAGCGGCATCTTTACCCAGACACCATCCGTTGCAGGGGAGACTGGTACCGTCGTCCTTGATCTCCCTCAACCTTATGTGACGACAACGCGTTACGGAAGCATTGCCAGCAGTAGCAGTATCATTACCGAATCACCATCCATTGCAGGGGAAGCAGCTACAGTCATTGTTGACCTTCCTCAGCCCTATACAACCATAATCCGATATGGAAGTATCAACAGTAGTAGTAGTGTCACTACCTTGTCACCAGCTTCTGAAGGGCAGGACGCAACCGTCATCGTTGACCTGCCGCAACCCTACACTACAAAGACACGATATGGGAGTGTTATCAGTGGTAGTAGTATCACTACACAATCACCAAACATCGAAGGTGAAGATGCAACGGTCATTATTGATCTCCCTCAGTCTTACACAATCATAACCCGATATGGAAGTGTTGCCAGTGGTAGTAGCATTACTACCTTGTCACCAGATGCTGAAGGACAAGATGCAACCGTCATTGAGGACCTCCCTCAGCCCTATACAACCTCAACCCGGTATGGAAACGTTGCTAGTGGCAGTAGTACCACTACTCTGTCACCGGCTACTCCCGGCGAGACAGGAACGGTTTTCATCGATCTCCCGCAGTCCTACGTAACGATCACTCGGTATGGCAGCGTTACAATTAGCAGCATCATGACCGAGAAACCTGCTAGTGAAGGCGAAGACGCAACCGTTGTTGTCGATCTCCCTCAATCTTACACAACTATTACCCGGTATGGTGTAGTCACGGATAGCAGTAGCATTACGACGCAAACGCCTGGTGGTCCAGGCGACGACGGAACAGTTATTCTCGACCTCCCGCAATCTTACACGACTGTTACCAGGTACGGAGTAGTCACGGACAGTACTAGCATCACGACTGAGGCACCTGGTAGTCCAGGCCAAGATGGAACAGTTCTCATTGATCTCCCTCAACCTTATGTTACCATTACTCGTTACGGTAATGTCCCGGACAGAAGTAGTGTCACAACGCAGGCGCCTACTAGTGATGGCGAGCCGGCAACTGTTATCCTCGACCTGCCTCAACCTTACGTCACTACAACTCGGTATGGCAGTGTTGAAACTAGTTCCATGACAACTCAATCGCCCGATAGCCCTGGGGACACTGCAACGGTCCTTGTCGATCTTCCTCAACCTTACACAACTATCACACGGTATGGGGACGTTGAAGTCAGTACCATTACCACTGAGACGGCTGCCAACCCTGGGGAGACCGCCACTGTTATTGTCGACCTACCCCAACCTTACGTGACTACTACTCGATATGGCATCGTTACAGCTAGTACTATAACAACTGAATCGGGCACCAGTCCTGGTGAAGATGCCACTGTCGTTATTGACCTACCTCAGCCTTACACGACCCTGACCCGATATGGCACCGTGACAGAGAGTACTATGACAACTGAATCGGGTACTAGCCCCGGAGAAGACGCTACTGTTATCATCGACTTACCCCAGCCTTATGTCACGACGACGAGATACGGAAGTGTCACAGCTAGCACCATGACAACCGAATTCGGTTCTAGACCTGGAGATGACGCGACTGTCATTGTCGACCTTCCTCAGGCCTACATGACCTCAGTCCGATATGGAAGGGTTAGAACTAGTGTCATGACCACTGAGACGCCCGATAGTCCTGGAGACACTGCAACGGTCTTCATCGACCTTCCTGAGGATACGGTCACTGTCACTGAGCTTTATACAGGCACAGAGGTGATTACAGAGCCGACAGCGTTGACTACAATTCCTGCCTCTGGGTCAGTTCCTGGTACGGTCATTATTGCGACACCATCACCAGAGCCTGTCACTAGCACACGACCCTACACCGGTACAGATGACTTGACAGGACCGACCGTTGTTACTACTATCCCTGCTTCTGGGTCAGTTCCTGGAACAGTCATCATCGAAACGCCTCCTATCAGAGTCACACGGCCTTATACTGGCACGGACGTTCTTACAGGTCCCACTACTATTACGACGATTCCACCATCCGGCACAGAGCCCGGAACGATTATAATCGAGACCCCACCAGTCACTATCACACGTCCTTATACGGGTACAGAGATCTTGACGGGACCGACTGCTGTTACTACAGTTCCTCCTTCAGGAACCGAACCTGGTACAGTCATTATCGAGACGCCGCCAGTGACTATCACACGGCCTTATACCGGTACAGAAACTCTAACAGGACCAACTACTGTCACTACGGTGGAAGCATCAGGCACAGAGCCCGGTACTGTTATTATAGAAACACCGGCAGTCAGAATTACACGATTCTACACTGGTACGGAGATCTTGACAGGACCAACCACCGTTTCCGAAGTTCCCCCTTCAGGCACTGAACCGGGTACAATCTTCATCGAGACACCACCAGTAACTAGCACGCGATTTTACACAGGCACAGATGTCTTGACTGGCCCGACTACAGTATCAACAGTCACACCCACAGGCACAGAAGCGGGTGTGGTGATCATTGAGACACCGCCAGTTACTAGCACACGCTTCTATACAGGAACAGACGTTCTAAATGGACCAACCACCGTCACAACGATCACTCCTACAGGAAGCGAAGATGGCACTGTCATTATAGAAACACCACCAGTCACCATAGTACGATTCTATACCGGAACTGATGTGCTGACTGGGCCAACTACGGTAATGACAATCACACCTACTGGAACCGAGGATGGTACTGTAATTATTGAGACGCCGCCAGTTACTAGCACAAGATTCTACACTGGTACGGATATCCTAACCGGCCCAACCACCGTAACCACCATCACGCCCACAGGCACGGAAGATGGCACGGTTATCATCGAGACACCGCCAATCACGAGCACCCGTTTTTACACAGGCACAGATTCCCTGACTGGTCCAACAACGGTAACAACGATCACGCCTACAGGAACTGAACCAGGTGTTGTCATCGTCGAAACGCCGCCAGTCACTATCATACGGAAATATGCAGGCACATCGACGCTCACTGGTCCAATCACTGTAACAACGATCACTCCAACCGGCACCGAGGCTGGAACAGTCATTATCGAAACACCACCTCTCTGGCCTGTGACCACTACGATAAGATATTCCGGTACATCCATACTCACAGGTCCGATTACAACAACGGTCACCCCAACAGGAGACGAAGCTGAGACAGTCATCATTGAAACGCCGCCGCCTGAGCCCGTCACTACTACACAAAGATACTCGGGCACATCCGTCCTCACTGGTCCAGTTACAACAACTATTACCCCGACCGGAGATGAGGCTACTACAGTCCTTATTGAGACTCCTCCTCCAGAGCCTGTGACTACCATACGCCGATATGCAGGCACCTCTAGCTTGGCTGGTCCAGTCACAACAACAATTACTCCGACGGGTGACGAGGCTGCAACAGTTCTCATCGAAACTCCTCCTCCGGAACCTGTGACCAGCACAGTACGGTACACGGGCACCTCTAGCTTAACTGGCCCGATTACGACAACGATCACCCCAACAGGCACTGAGGCTGCAACAGTTCTGATCCGGACACCACCACCAGAGCCTATAACTACCACACAACGGTACACAGGCACCTCTAGTTTGACTGGCCCAGTTACGACGACCATCACCCCGACAGGGACTGAGGCTGCTACGGTTCTTATCCAGACGCCGCCACCCGATCCTGTTACTAGTACTCGAAGATATACAGGCACGTCGGTTCTTACAGGTCCAATTACAACCACGGTCACTCCAACAGGAACCGAGGCTGCCACTGTTTTCATCGATACTCCGCCTCCAGCACCTGTGACCACTGCTCGACAGTACAGTGGCACTTCGGTCTTAACTGGCCCTATCACAGCTACAACTATCACGCCCACAGGGACTGAAGCTGCGACCGTTATTATTGAAACACCGCCACCACAACCTGTCACTAGCACAAGGAGATACACAGGTACTTCTAGCTTAACTGGCCCAATTACTGTGACAACAGTCCCTAATGACGGAACTACGCCCGGAACGGTCATCATCGAAACACCACCACCACAGCCTGTGACTAGCACCCGACAATACACCGGTACTTCGGTCTTAACTGGCCCTATTACAGCAACAACGATGTCGCCCACAGGAACTGAGGCCGCAACGGTTGTTATTGAAACGCCGCCACCACAACCCGTCACTAGCACCAGACGGTACACAGGCACCTCTAGCTTGACCGGCCCAATTACAGTGACGACAGTACCGAACGACGGAACCACGCCTGGAACGGTAATAATCGAAACGCCGCCACCGCAGCCGGTGACTAGCACAAGGCAGTATACTGGTACCTCGAGTTTGACTGGTCCCACTACCGTAACAACAATAGCACCCACAGGAACCGAAGCTGCAACAGTGGTCGTTGAAACGCCTGGACCAACCGTCACTAGTACAAGAATGTATACCGGCACTGGTGTATTAACTGGACCTACCACAGTGACAACAGTCCAGCCTTCGGGAACCACGCCTGGAACTGTTATTGTTGAAACGCCTGGGCCAACTGTTACCAGTACAAGAATGTACACTGGCACTGGCGTCTTGACGGGTCCTACTACAGTGACTACAGTTCAACCTTCAGGAACCACACCTGGAACTGTGATTGTTGAAACGCCTGGATCAACCGTCACTAGCACTCGACAGTACAGCGGCACAGGTAGCATCAATGCTGCTACTACAGTGACAACAGTCCAACCTTCAGGAACCGTTCCTGGAACAGTTATCGTCGAGACCCCTACGCCGCCTCCAGCTTTGTCCTGCGATGCAGGAGGTTATCTGATCCAATCAAGGACGCTGTACAGATTGAACTTAGTCACGGGACAGAACTCACAGGTCGCTACCAACATCGGTCCCGGCGGTATCATCAACGCGGCTGGTTTCAATATCTTTGATAACTTGATCTATGCTCTTGTACAGATCAATAGTAGTTCTGCTGTCCAAGTCATTCGAATTGGCTCCGGTGGAGCTTATACACTCCTTGACACAACTCTTTCTGGGACCTGGAACACTGGCGATGTGGACTCGTCAGGCAACTTCTGGGTTGCACAGTCAGGAAAAGCATGGGCCAGGATCGACGTCAATCCGTCGTCTTCTACCTACGGACAGATTCTGCAGCGAGGAACCGCAAGCCCAGCGTACGGTTGTGCTGATTGGGTCAGTGTTAATGGAGGTGGTCGCTATCTCTACGCACTTCAGCAAGGGACAAACCCCGCGAAGACAATTTTGGCCAAATTTAGTATCGACACCTACGCCTGGACAACGATCGCGGACCTCGGAAACATTGTTGGCGATAACCTTTGGGGTGCCGCTTATGCTGTCGGTAATATGCTCATGTACGCGTCCGAGAACACTTCAGGTGCTATTCGCAAGTTCAACCTCACGTCAGGGGCGAATTCTCTGGTTGTCAATGGTCCGACAACATCTCAGAATGATGGTGCTCGTTGTATCAATGCTCCACCTCCCGGCTCGTAGTTTCGACAAGCGCTTGTTGTACGTTTCGTCATTTTAGGGGAGTCTTTCGAATCAGAATTTATTAGCACTAGCGCAGTCACTCATCAGATACCCTTTTATAGATACATTGTCTTTATGTGATTACCATGTTGACTCAGGGAAACACGCTGTGCCCTTGAATTTAAGAGTAGTAGCAAGCTGACGTTATATCCAGGACAATGACGCATGCCGAGGCCTTTGATGCAACTTTTTCTCCGTTTGCCAACGGCTTTTGGGTGCACCATCAGGTTTACGAGCTATCACAAGCTCATAATTGAAAGTACGGACATAACGATACCAACAGCACCATCTTGTTCTCAGACGATTGTGATTGGCCAGAATCCCTGGCTGACCTCAGCTAGATATACTTCATTACTAGATAAGCATTCTCTGACTGGACTTGGTTACTGGCACGGGCCAAGAGTAATTCATCCATGCTGTAATATCACGTCAGCAGCTTATCCCTCCATTAGTCCATGCCCATGTTGATACTAAACCTCGTTTAAGAACTGAATTCCGTGGAAGCACCAAACTACGTATCGACTATCACAAAGGACAACACAAAATAAAATTAAACTTAGTGGGGAGTAGAATAATAAGTGTGGAGAGTTGACTTTTTATTTTAACTTAGTCGTCTATGTCTACCACAAATCAACCACACGCGGATGCTAATTTCGAGCCCTTCAACAATTCTCATCTCGAATCGGACATGATCCTTCTTATAAATTACTCTGTCCAGAGGGAAGCCTGTAAGTAGAAGTGTAAGACGCATAAGCAGTAAAAGAAGGGTTGCGACATGGCGGTCTTCGCCCCTATATCAAAAGAGGAGAGGTTCCAGACGTACGAACATCGATGAGTAGGAGTTTGCTTCATGTTCTAAAGAGCCTCAAAACCGCTTGAACGAAGTAATAGAGTATGGTGAAGACACAAATGAGGAGTGGGATGAGTAACAGAGCTATCCGATGCAAGTGCGCATATAGATACATTGGAGTGCCGTGGGTAACCATCATGATTGTCGTTGTTGAGAAACAGCAAAAAGAAGATGTTATACTCAGTAGCCGTGTAGTTGATCTGACAGCAGAAATAGCTGATCAAAAGACTGAGTTCAGGTACAGAGTGAAATGTTTGAGATGGCGTTTATTATATGTTACGTCAGCCCTGGAGAATGTAAGATCAGTGTGGCTGCGCGCGTCCTATGCAAATAGCCTAAGACAGATCGTCCTCTATATTTTCTAGTAATCAGCTTTCGCGGAACCTTCATTACAAATCTTACTCTGACACCTGAAATTACGGGCTTTCGACGATTCATCAATACGTTGTATAAGCTTATATGGTTGTAAGTAGTAGCTAATAAACGGAATTCCACCCCTGTTATTTCGGGAACCCCACCCCCACTAAAATGTCCCAAGCTTTTCCGGTGTTCAAGTTCGCTGCGGGGACATACCCTATAGCATAACTGCTTCGCACAAGCAAGAGATCTTTTCTGGGGAATTAGAGACTTCCCTTGACGACTTACCTGCGTATTGATTTAAAAATAACCAAACACTCTTGCGACAGAGTAGGTGAGATCTTGGCTCAAAATTGCAATATGCAACAACCCAAATCAGGTCATGATTGGTTGCATATTAGTTTGGGGTTGTCGTTGCACGCAATGCCTGAGAGACTTTGGATGCCAACACTTTTTGGCGTTTGACGAGGAACTTGAATACAGGTTGAAGATATCAGATGCCTTGTATGAAACCTTTCATCCATCGACTTCTTCACAGCCACTTTTGATACCGCAAACTTGATTGTGTCGACCTGCTTCCTCGCGCTTATCGCGGGTGAGCGGAAAATCTCGGCTCGGCGGCATGTCACGTGAGCGCTTCACCACAGAAAATTTTTACGAGTGCGGAGATGGTCCGAGCAAAAACACCATCCGACCCCGGACACATCAGCCCACCCTGGTATCATCAACATCGCGATTGCCGAAATACACTTGTTGTTGACGCCAGTCTCTTTCACGTTATCTCTTTCACTTCAAGAGGTTGCAAAGCAAACTCTACACAGCTAAAGTAGACTACATTTTGAGAAGACATCTCCAAAATGGCATCCGACGGAAAGACTGCGGCGCCTTCGCCGTTTGATACCTATCAAACCTCATTGACGACGAGGTATTGCAGCAAGGAGATGTCGCAACTCTTCTCTCAACGATCTCGTCATTCACAGTGGCGTAAGCTCTGGCTTCTCTTAGCTGAGTCCGAGAAGGAGCTCGGAATTGATACCATCACATCCGAAGCTCTTGAGCAGATGAGGGAGCATCTCACCGTTACGGATGAAGACTTCGAAACAGCCAGAATTGAAGAGAAGAAGCGTAGGCATGATGTGATGGCCCATGTCCATGCTTTCGGAGTCGTTGCGCCCGCTGCTGCTGGAATCATTCACTACGGCGTGAGTCTGAATCATGGCAACCAGTTGGTAATGGACAGACATTGACTTGTTTACTCAGGCAACAAGCTGCTACGTCACCGACAACGCCGAGTTGGTTCTCATGCGTGACGGTATCGATATTCTCCTCCCCAAGTTGGCCAAGGTTATCAACAACTTAGCCAAGTTTGCCATGGAGTGGAAGTCAACCCCTACCCTGGCTTACACTCACTTGCAGCCCGCCCAACTGATCACAGGTATGCACAAGCTAATTTGCGGTCTTACCAAGACGATAATAACTAACCTGCGTTTTGTATAGTTGGCAAGCGAGCTGCTCAGTGGGCTCAAGATCTCGTTTTCGACCTGGAGAGTATTCAGCATGCCCGAAACGGGTTGCAATTTCGAGGTGCCCAGGGAACTACCGGCACACAGGCATCATTCCTCGAGATCTTCAAGGGCGATGGCTCCAAGTGTGACCAGCTCAACGAATTGCTGTGCAAGAAGGCCGGCTTCCCTTCTTGCTACGATGTCTCTACCCAGACCTACTCCCGTAAGGTTGACTTGATTATTGCTAACGCCATCTGTGGCCTTGGTGCTACCGCACAAAAGATTGCAGGAGACATTCGTCACTTGGCCTCATGGAAGGAGGCTGAGGAGCCTTTTGAGAAGAGCCAGATCGGTTAGTAGCTCCTTCCCCAGCAATTATTTACATACTAACAATTACCAGGATCGTCCGCTATGGTACGTACACTAGTGTGCCAAGTTCGCTTACGTAATAGAAACTTACCATAAACAGGCATACAAGAGAAACCCCATGCGCTCGGAGAGAGTGTCCAGTCTCGCTCGCGAGCTGCTCTCAAAGCAGAACACTGTAGCCAACACTTTTGCGGCGCAGTGGATGGAGCGCAGTCTCGATGATTCCGCGGCACGTAGGATGGACATCCCCGAATTCTTCTTACTCGCAGATGCCATTATTGGTGGCCTTGACAACATCACCGACGGTATGGTCATCTACCCCAAGCGTATCGAGGCGCGCGTCATGGAGGAGCTGCCCTTCATGATCACAGAGAGCATCATCATGAAGCTCTGCGCCAAGGGCGTGTCCAGACAGGATGCTCACGAAGAGATCCGCGTTCTGTCGCACCAAGCCGGCCACGTTGTCAAGAACGAGGGAGGCTCAAACGATCTGGTGGAGAGACTCAAGACAAACGAGTTCTTCAAGCCCGTCTGGGGTGAGCTCGATGAGATGCTCAAGCCAGAGCTTTACACCGGTCGTAGCGTCGATATTGTGGAGCGCTACTGTGGTCCTGGCGGTGTGATTGAGAAGAAGATTCAGCCGTACAAGGCTATCTTTGAGAAGGCCAAGACGACTGAGCTTAACGTTTAAAATTTAGTGTGACATTTGACTAGTAAAAAAAGAATTGATGCAGGATGCGCGATCACAGGCACAAGGGCACACAATGAAGGTATCTCCACAGGCATGAGGAGGTCAAATTGGCTGAGCTTGGTGTTGTGGACCATCAGTTCACCCACCAAGCAGCTGCATATTTAATCTCCATGTGACCCACGATACGATCAATGCTATCCCAAAGACTTACCAAGATTACCCAATAGCTCTACCCTTTCGAAGGTCTCGAGCTAACACTAACACAGCTACTCTACTTACAGTACAGTCATTGTCCATAATTCCTTCTTGTACTTATCAGCCAGATTTCCCACCCATGAGAGCGTGTCACTCCCTTGTTGACAGCAGAATTTATGATCAAAGTCCTCATTCCGTTTCGAAGAACAGTTCGGCATTATATTCATCAAGTTGAGAGAGCGCATAAATTGTCCCGCAATCCAGCGCCCCTGCTCTTCTCCAAGACTATGGACCTTGTGCGAACCACATCCTCTGGAGAAGAGACTTGTCAAATGCGATAGGATGCTGATGGTATGCAACGGACCGTGCAGGTTGACATGGCGAGAGTGATCGAGTACTGACACATATTCCTCGCTGACTTTGTAGTCGAGAAATGCCTCATCGCTTGGGTCCAAGTCGTGATAACTTGGAAATCTAGTGTGCGGGTCTTCCAAATTGGATAAAATTCCGGGACGAGCACAATTTCCCAAGTAGAACGGAACACTGTAACATATAGAGTCGACAAGTCCCCAGGCTCCCCGGTTCATGCCGCTAAGATTTCTTTCCTTCTCGGTTTGAGAAGCCCCATTCCAAGAATGTATAGAAAGGTTCACGAGTTCGAACTTGACTTGTTCTAGGATCAGGCGGTAGATGCGCCATGTGTTCCAGATATTTGCAATTTGAAGGCTCGGATAGATGTCACAAGCACCGCGATACGTTTCGATAGATGAGTTAATGTCCTTTCCGCTTTGCATTCTCTTTGGGTACCAGAGAGACGGGATACCCTCGAGCCATTTCTGGAGTTGGATATCCAGCTTTTCGACTTGTTTTCGTAACTCTTGCAGTCCTGATGGCGATACTTGTAGTGTTGGCGACGAGTTGCTGAAGGATTTTTGAAGGCTTGCGATGGAAACTCCGATAACATCGAGTAATGAGCTTGGGTTATCGGGCAATATAGGGATGACTTGAGTCACCACCCAATTCAGCTCGCTCGAGGGTAGAGAGATCCCGTTTTTGACGTAGAAGGAGACCCTAGAATGGAAAAGATTTCCGACGAGATGGGTATAATACTTGGAATTGTTAATACCGTTATGTCTTTGCGAGAGCAACGCCAATGCACCAACACGGTGCTTCCCGTGAGCTTTTGTCTGACCGGACACAGCTGATAAGGTGGCATGCATCTGAAGAATCAGAGCTGCTAACACTGTCGCATCGCGCCCACGCTCTTCGGGGTTATCAATCGCCTGGCGCAGCCGTATTAGAGCTTGGTCAAGTAGTCGAGTAGGCAGTGAGTCGACGACATTGTTGTATCCTATCGTTGTCCACACTTTGATCGCCAAGGCGTTGACGGCGGCGAACAAAGCCGAACTAGGGTGTTCAACAGCAAGGGCAGGACGGACAAACTCCAAGAAGCCGCGTGTTGATTCAAGGCTGCGACCAACGTCGGTGACATAGGTGAGAAAGAATGGAACAGCGAGATCTTGTGGGGAATGTGGCGGAAACCGTAAAATTGCGTTGGTTTTTGGTCCTTTCGCGATTAATTGCTGATTACGGTTGCTGACACGCGTTACTTGAGCGGTCGGTCTTCCCAGATATCGACCAGTTTCATCCTTGAATCTCAGTCTCGGCCTCGCATAGCCCGCGCATTCAAGTCCAAGGCGAAGACAAGCCCTGCAACAAGGCTTTGTTTCGTCACACTTAACACGTCGTTGTCTACAAGTGACGCATCCTCGTGAGGCGCCTCGATTGACCATTGCGTTGGGGCGAAACCAAATGGAGATAGCTTTTGCGATGGATGCAGGAAGCTGGTTTAGTTGCCGAGGGGCCGGATTTCTTATATTAACTACTCGCGGACGTTGACATGGGGTAAGCTGACAGGATGACATAGGTGATCATCGATACCCGTCAGAGCCGCGACGATGTTGCGGCTGTGTCTGGCGATCATATCCATATAAGGCTAGACTTTGCGACGGCGACAGGGGGTAGTTATGCTTATCCATTCTGCCTATCAACTTGCTGTCAGCTTCTACGTCTGTGAGAGATTGGCCTTGCTTGGCATGACATCGGATCCGACAGTAGCTAAGTCCGTAGCAATTGATGCATTCGCGTTTTTTATAGATGCAAAAGCAATGACCAGGCAATAACTTTTGCGTATATAAACCGAGGCCTCTCCCTTGAGAACTAATACTTCATCACAACAACCATCTACTCTTATCCATCAAGCACCAAATTCTTATTCTTTCACCATGAAAACCTCAATCTGTAGCAAAGCCTTTGCTATACTGGTCCTTGTCCAAGCAGGGCTCACAAGTGCCGAAGACAAAGACAAAGAAATGCCAATCCTCAAGCTCAACGACGACGAGAACTTCAACTTTGACATTCTCACCGGCCTTGGCCAAATGAAACACGACGGTGCAGACGTCAACCCTGTTCTTGAAGTTGCAAAGAAGATCAAACCTGGCGATCGCGACAGCTACAGCAAAGCTTGGTTCGATCTTGCAAACGAAACCAAGGCCATGGCGTCGGACCCTGAATATGCTTACGATCCTGTCAACGTCAGGGCCAACTGGTTCTCTGCGTCCAACTACTTCCGTCGGGCGGATGTTTACAACCGTGCTGATTGGGATGATCCGCGCATCAACGATTATTGGGATGAGCAGCGAGCTGCTTTTGATAAGGCTATATTTGCCTTGCCCGTTCCTGCTGAGCGCGTGGAAATTCCTAGCGGCGATTTCAACGTCTCCGGCATATGGTATCCTAAAATGCCCAAGAACTGCACTCAGCGTTTTCCCACCTTGATTCTTACCCAAGGCTACGACGCTGCTCAAGAAGATTTGTATGCCGCCGTTGTTGCCCCTGCTTTGGCTCGCGGGTATAACGTCTTCTCGTTCGAAGGTCCCGGCCAGCCGACACCACGCCGAGAACAGGGTGTTGGATTCATCCCAGACTGGGAGCGAACCGTAACACCCGTCGTCGACTATCTTCTTTCCCAAAAAGCCGCTTCTGTCGATCCCAAGAGACTCGTACTGTATGGCCACTCTTTTGGTGGTTATCTCGGTGCTCGAGCCGCCGCTTTTGAACCTCGCCTAACTGCACTTATGCTCAACGGTGGAGTTTGGGATGCGTACGAAGCATACTCCGCATACTTGACCCCCGAACTCTTTGAGGTTCTCGAGTCAGGTGATAAAGATGCTTTTGACAAGGCAATGAACGACTTGCTAGAAGACCCGGAAACAGACACGGTGATCAGATGGGGTCTTCAGCAGGGTTTGTGGGCTTTCAAGATCAAGTCGCCTTATGACTTCTTCCAGGCTTTCAAGAAGTACACGTTGAAGGGAGGCATTGCTGACCGCATCAAGATCCCAGTCTGGCTTGCTGATGGAGAGTACGAAACTCTTATGGCTGGCCAGTCGCAGCGCGTCAAGGATGCTTTGGGTGAGAAGGCGGAGCTTCATATGTTTAATGGAACAGCAGGGTTTCACTGCCAGACTGGTGCTCTGCAGGAGTTGGCTAGAGTCATGTTTGCTTGGTTGGACAAGACTCTGAACAAGTCTTAAGGGTTTTGGCTCTTAGTGTGGCACTGGATATTGCTATTCGAGGCTTAGGGTCTGCATGTTGAGCCGGCGCTTTTCGACTACTTGATCAGGGTAATGTCGGAGGGTTTGAGGAGTTGTACATGTGTGTAGTTACAGTTGAGTCAAGTTTAGACAGTCTGCATAATTCCTTGCTTTAAGAAAACCGAATCAGTTCTTTCGATTGTGCCATTGGCGATAGTGCTATCAAAATGAGATATGTGCAAACCCGTGACCAACTAGAACTAATCACTCTAGACGCTTGTATGCTAGAGCTTCTAGGTCATCTCAGGATGGCTGATCTGCCAAGTTGAGGCGCCTGCATTACCAACACCTAAGCCGAGGCCGAAGATATACTCGCCTTGATCAAGTAGCCACTTATCCTCTGACCAACGTGCTGCATCACGTTGCTCGATTGACAGATCCACTTGGACACTCTCCCCTGGCCCAAGATTCCTTGTCTTCTCAAACCCAACGAGCATAACTTCTTCCTTCTTATTGGCTGGCCAGAAGTAAACTTGAACGACCTCAGCTCCTGGGAGAGTTCCCGTGTTTGTGACTAACACTTGAACATTCCACTCGCTCTCGCTAGCCTCGTCCACCTTCGAGATCTTAGAAGAGAATTGTGTGTAACTCTGACCGTAGCCAAACCACCACTGAGGCTCCACATCAGGATGATGACTATACCAGCGATATCCAACTTGGTAGTCCTCTTTATATGTAACGGTACCGTCTACACCAGGCCAAGATTCGGGGTCAGACGCGAACGGAAGGTCCGTGTAGCGTTTTGGCCATGTGATAGGCATTCTGCCAGAAGGATTCACAGTCCCAATGAGCACGTCGGCCAGAGCATTACCAGCTTCTTGGCCACCATACCATGCCTGCAACATCGTCGATACCTTCTCGATCCAGGGAAATTCGACAGGCGAGCCGGATTGATTAACGAAGATGAGCTTTTCAGGTTGTTTGACTCTTTCTACAAGAGCGTTGACAAGGGCATCTTGTTTTCCAGGTAATGCCATGGATTGCCGATCGTACCCTTCACTCTCCCACTCATCGCTGAGACCCAGTACAATGACCGCGACCTCACTCTCATTCGCCAAGTTAATGGCATCGGTGATAAGAGCCTCATCGTCAGGAAGCTGTTCTTGGTAGCCAAGGCGGATAGATGGATGGGCTGCAAATACGTGATTGGCCTCGGCTGAGAAGCCTGCGTCAGGTCGAGGTTCCTTTCGGACCCAACCCTCCGCGACAACTAAATAGTCTTTACCAGCCTCGAGCTGTTTTTTGCCGATGACCTCTGCACTACCGAAAGCATAAAATGTTTCGCCGGGCTGCGTCCAGTTGCGATTATCGATGACAAGTTCACCATCGACATGTAGAGTCGCATCACCAACGCTGGAAATGCTGAACGAGTGCATTCCATTGGACGATGGCGTGAGCACCGAAGTTACGCGGTACGAGTATGGCGGTACTGGGTCGACTTGGAAGGCCAGTGGTGCGCTATCAGACATATCCACCGTTGAATCGTCGCGAAGTTGAGTTTCCTGAACCGGCCCAGTGAGATCCTGGGAAGCAAAGTACTCAACCCGGAGCAGCGTCTTTCCACTATTGTTGCCGTCGTTAGTTAGACTAGCGGCGGACCATTGTGTCTTGGAGAACAAAGGAAGCCATTTACGCCCGACAGCACCCAAAGCGTGCTTGAAAGAAACTTTAAATCCAAGATCTGAGATGGCGGTTTTGAACGACTCCATTGGTTGACTTAGATATTGCGGGTTCATGCTTGCAGAACCACCACCTCCTGGTGTTCCAACTAGAGCATTGGGGCCGATGAATGCAACTTGCTTTCCATCTAAGTCCTTGGCTTTTAGAGGTAGCGTGGACTTTTCGTTCTTCAACAAAACAATACCACTAGCCGCAATCTCCCGTATGAGCTTCGTGTCCTTTTCGCTGGTTGACGAGGTCTCGGGCGATTCCCTTGTGAGACGTGCGGCTTCAGGCGTCAACCCGGTTAGACCATGTTTCTGCGCCAGATACAAGATACGAGAGCAAGAGATGTCAATAGCTTCTAAAAGTTTGGAGTTGGGAGGGTCTTCTTGAGCAAGTTGCAAGAGTTTCTTGCCTCGTCTCTCTGGTGGTCCTGGCATCTCAAGATCAACACCCACAAGCAGACTTTCGAGCGTTGAGTTAGTGCCGCCCCAGTCACTCATAACAAGACCTTGGAAACCCCACTCCTTCCGTAGAATATCAACGAGCAGCTTCTCATTCATATCGGCATGTTGGCTATTGACTGAGTTGTAGGATGTCATAAGACACTCTGGAGGGGAAGGACCTCGAACCACCATTTCAAATGGACGAAGATAGATCTCTCGCAATGCCCGTTCTGAGATCTTGGCATCGATGCTGAATCTCTCGTGCTCCTGCTCATTCGCGACGCTGAAGGGGCGTTAGTACTAGTACTGGCACAGTCACAAATGCCGGATCGAACTCACAAATGCTTGGGTGTGGCGGCTACGTCACCAGTTTCTTGGACGCCTTGCACATACTCAACCGCAAGACTACCACTGAGGAAAGGGTCTTCACCAAAACACTCAAAGTTGCGACCGCCTAACGGGTTTCGCGCGCAACAAATCGTGGGAGCCAGCAAAACATGGGCTGACTTTGTCTTTGCCTCCTTGCAGAGCAGACGGCCCAGATCCCTCATCTGTGTCTTGGACCATGTCGCCGCCTGACAAACAGGGCCTGGAACAAAGGCAGCTTTGGCGCCATCAGAGACGAATTTGCCTCGGGCACCAGATGGACCATCGGTTGTCTTGTTTATCAATGTTAGTGACGCTACTTGTAATAGCTGGCATTATGTATGCCTACCTTGATTGAACCAATCCCAAGTCTATCAATCTCTTGAGTATGCCAAATATCAGCTCCAGCAAGAAGTGACACTTTTTCTTCAAGAGTCAACTTGGAGACAAGCTGGTTGATCTGACCGGAGGACGCCATCTTGGTAGACCTTCGTACAAATCTGTGCGGGCAATCTCGGGGTTGAAAGATCTCTGTGGTTGTGCCGCAACTACACTTGAACTGAGATGACGCAAAGCTCTGAAGCGAAAAAGGTAACGCTATGGGCAAGGCATGCACTGTCATATCTAGCCCCTCGTGTGTTTTGCGGGCTCTGTAGTTGTTACTCCACAGCTAGTGCTAGGTTGTTCCTAGCTCGTAACTCGCTTGGCGTTGTCCACAGCTTATCCAGATCCACCTAGTTGTTGAACCCGAGGATATCCGTACATTGGACGAAGATTACAAGAGGGAGTGGGCCATTTGAGCCTGTCGGGTTCGCATCTGATGTATACCAAATTGGTGTATTCGGGCCTATAACCTTATCACAGTCAACAGACGCCTTCCTTCACAAGATCAATCCTTTCAACTCGACAAAATAGGCTGTCATGACTCGTGTTTCATGGACAGCACTAACAACTCCGGTTATTGTCCGGACAAAGATACAGTCTTGGTTGCGCGACTAACAGAGTAAGATTTCGCCGAAGAGGCTATCACTTTTAATCCCTCATCTCACCGTCGCGTGGACCTGCTAAACGAGGTTGTACAGTGGGCGAACCACAGCGGGGCCATATCTATACCTTTTCCGATTGGACTGCCTTGCGCGATTCGAGACTCGGCTATATCTTAACCCACATGAGTCGAGGGGCCCCGGGGGGGAGGGGCCATAGATGGGCCGGGCTAAGGATTTAGGGCCCATACTATCATCGTATCTATTCCTCTTCCTGTTGTCTTTCTCGATTGTTGAGTTAAATCCCTTGATAGTAACGGTTAAACCCATGATATGCAGCCATCCCAACCTCCTTATCTCAGCCCCGCTGCAGAGACTACTCCACAAGCTATATCTTGGCCTATAGGAATAATATCGCGTTGTTCTCTTTCCCGCTAATGGAGATAGGACTTAAATGGTCATTGTAGCCTAACTTTAGCCGTATCTTGGCCGATAGTTAAGCGATAAAGTGTGCAAGATTGGTATCAGTGATCAGAGTTGATTGGGTCCCGCCTCCATGGGACAAACTTGTCTGAATCAAGGGCAAGGATAAGCATCCTTAGCGGGCATTAGTCGAAAGATTGTAACGGTTTGCAACAGCCACAAGGGAAGACGAATTCCGAGATCCGATGACCTGCTTAATAGGCCCCCAAATTCCCAGCAGAGTGGTCCAGCTCATGCAACTCATTTCGACCGTGCTTCCTTCGACCGTGAACTCCTTTTGTGACAGAACGTGATCACCTCGCTGTTTCAGACACACCATGGCTACTCAGACACCAGATCCTCCGGTGGAGCCAACCAAGCGGAGTGGCAAAGGCACCTATCTCTTGGCCGCCTGCTGTTTCGTTGCTACCGCCAACTCGGCCACAGTTGGTTATGACTCTTCGATGATGGTTCGTGGAACTCTCTTGTGAATGTGACTACCCGACTAATTTGACTTGTCATGGTTGTAGAACGGCCTGCAAATCTTGCCGTCTTATACCGATTACTTTAACCTCAACACTGATTTGGTTGCCCTCAATGTCGCCATCGTTTTTGCCGGTTCAGTCCTTGCCATGCCATTTGCTGGTCCCATCAGCGACAAATATGGTCGCAAATGGGGAATGGCAATTACCTCGATAATTGCCATTGTCGGCGCAATAATCCAGGGTGCGGCTGTCCACGAGGCCATGTTCTGCATCGGTAGATTGCTCGTTGGCTTTTCTGTTACTACCGGTGCCACGGCTGCTCCAGCGTGTGTTCCTTCTTCTACGTCTGATGCATTATGATTTGCTAATCCCGTTTCGCTGCAGTTACATCTCCGAGGTTGCTCATCCGAAGCATCGCACCATGCTTACCGGTCTTTACGGCACCTCCTGGTATGTCGGTAGCCTGATGGCCGCTGGTATCACTTATGGGAGCCAATTCATCGATTCAACCTGGTCATGGCGCATTCCGTCTCTGGTGTGTACTGACATGCAATCACCTATCAACGAAGAGAAACTAATTTGCCAATGCTTGCTAGCTCCAACTTATTCCCTCTATTTGTTGCATCATCCCTCTTCCCTTCCTGCCAGAAAGCCCTCGATGGCTGATCTACCAAGACCGTCATGAAGAGGCTCGGGAGGTTCTCGTCAAGTATCACGGTAATGGCGACACAAACTCCCCCGTTGTTCTTATCCAGTACGATGAGATTTGCCAAACTCTTCAGCACGAAAAGACAGTGCAGAAGACGAACTTCGCCGCCCTTTACAAGACCCGATCAAACCTTTGGAGGCTGGGTGTAACCGCTGCTGTAGCTTGTAAGTTTTGTGACCATGCTTTCGTCTTATATACTATTCGCGTGCTAATGCTGACGATCAACTCCAACAGTCTTCTGCCAAGTCAGTGGTAACAACATTGTTTCGTATTATCTCGGCGATGTCCTCACAGCAGCTGGAATCAAGGACACACAAACCCAGTTAGCCATCAACATTGGTCTTAGTGCCTTCAATCTGTTCTGTGCAGGCGCTGGTTCGGTCCTAGCTGACCCGATTGGACGACGCAAGAGTTTCCGTAAGCTTGCCTGCTCCTTGTCTCTGTTTACTGCTAACATAATATTTCTTTTCCATCCAGTGGGCTCAACTGCAATTATGTCCTTCATGCTCATTATTGTTGCTGTCCTCACCAAGCTTTATGGTAACAGCCCTACTATGTCAACATCGGCGGCCCAAGTCACCATGATCTTCCTGTTTTACGGCACATACTCTTTTGTATGGACACCTTTGGCAACCTTGTATCCAGTCGAAGTACTCTCGTACTCCATGCGAGGCAACGGTCTGGGATTCTATAACGGAGTCGTCTACGCGACCGCCTTTCTCAATACCTTTGCCATCCCATATGCTATGGCATGGTCGAGCTGGGGCTTCTATCTCATTACGGCTGTGTGGAACTTGGCGTTTGAGTTTCCCATCATGTATTTCTACTTCCCTTCCACGGAGAAGAAGACGCTGGAGGAGATTGATATCATTTTTGAGGGAGTCAAGCACTCAAATATGGACATCTCTGTGCATGATGTTATGCGCAAGGGGGTTCTTGAACCAGGCGACAAGGTTCCTACTGTGGAGCAGGAAGAGAGAAATTAGACTTCAGAGGCCCAGGAGGATATTCGTTATGCTGCTGATCCAGGATCCCTGTTTTGTCTCCCAAAGAATCGCTTGTGGAGATTTGTGAGACATGCGCCAGAACGATAGGGGTTTGTACATAAAGGCTATAACTACGTGTGACGGAACGTCTTTCAAGTAACAAGTCTGCAGTTTGCCCCATATAATATAATCGCAGCTCGTTCACGTCCTCTTCCCATTCATATTTGTGGGGTCTGACCGGGGTTGTAGACCTTCGATTTAGCACCATGACCAAGCAAGACTTCCAGAATATTTTCATGCCGTTTCTGTATCGCCCATGACAAAGGTGTCCGTCCTTCTTTATCGGTCTGCTCGATGTCAACGTCGTATTTCAAGAGCGACTTAACAATAGTTTCATTGCCCTTCACACATGCAATTGATAGAGGTGTTTGCCCCTTATGATCTTTGCTATTAGGTCTAACTCCTGTTTGGAGAAGCAGTTTGACCAGACTGGAATGGCCCTGCAATGCAGCCCAAGCCAACGGTGTTCGGCCATTCCTATCTTCAGAGTCCGGATCGGCACCTAGCTCCAGCAGCACCTTGACAATCTCTGTATTTCCATTTGCCGCAGCCCATGAAAGTGCTGTCATATGATGTTCCGTTGCTTTTCTTTCGATGTTTGCGTTTCGCCCTAGCAATTGTTTCACAATCGCGCTGTAGCCGAATTGGGCAGCGCATAGCAGTGGTGTCTGGCCGTAATTGTCTTGAATCTCCGGGTCAGCACCATGTTGAAGCAGAACCTCGACAATCGTCTCCAGACCTCGAGATACCGCCCAACATAGCGGTGTTCTCCCATAACGATCTCGAACCTCGCTGTCTGTACCCTTCTTCAAAAGCGCCCGAACGGCCTCCTCACCCCCATACATAATCTCTAGTTGGAGCTGCTCACTGCTGTATTCGCGATCATTTATGTTGAGGGTGAAACCCGCTTTAAGAAGGATCCTAGTCATTCCAAGCTTTCCGTTATATGCGGTCCATGTGAGAGGTGTACGGCCGTCCTTATCCTTCGAGGTGAGCTCAGCTCCGCTCTCTAGCAAGATTCTGACTATGTCATCGTACTCGCTGGCTACTGCATACCATAGAGGGGTTCGCTGGTTGCTATCCTTGACGTTTGGGTCATGATCACGGAGTAAAATCTTGAGTAGGTCTGCAAGGCCAAAGTGCGCCGCAATGTGTAGTCCCATCATGTAACCTGGGCCTTTTTCAGTGTGCATCAGATTCTCAGGGTGAAGTTCGTGAGCCATCATCACTTGACTAGCTGCTTTCGCATTATGGGTACGTTTCAGAAAGTACAAGGTTTCTGGTGGCAAGATCGATGCGTTCAAAGCATGATAAACCCAGTAACAAGCGGCATAGTCATAAAGTCGGTACAATAAGAGTCGTTTCTTAAGCTCCTCGTCTGTCTGGCACGGACCGCCGACAAAAACATCGAAAGAGAGGTAAGTGATACAGATAGACGCAAGGTCAGAGTTGATGTCTGTAAACCAACGTGTCTTGGCTTGGTCAAAATATTCTTGCGTTGTGTAATGAACCAAGCAAACAACGTTTCTTTCAGTGTCGATAGTGACGAGACCAGCGCATATAGAACATGCGAGGTCAATGCCGGGAATAAAATCTGGGTCCAGGTCGGTCTGCCCTGGCTCGATGGCAATAGCATGTTGAAGTTCGGTAGGTGAAAGAGCCCTTCGTGCGTGGATGACCCAAGACAGTACCTTTTTTGCCATTTCTCGAATGCTGGCAGATTGACTATCGATTCGAGTCATCGCTTGGTCGTACGTATCGTTCAAGCCGGTAGGTAAAGTGTTGAGCGCCCTTTTGATATGACCAATAGTAGGCTGTTGAGCTAGAGAGTCAATGTGAAGAGTAGCCAATAGAAACCTGGACCATTAGCTGTTGTCGTTATTTTATTCCCAGGTGAAGGCAAGAGCTCACATGCCGTTAGCAATTTTGGATAATGTATCCTTTATGTTCTTTTGTAACTCCCAATTACTCAAAACGAAAGATGGAAGTTTGTCCATATTACTGGCCAAATAGTGATGCAGATCCTCATCTTGAGCACGTATATCCACGCACATCGCCGCTTGAAATGATTCCACGATTTCAGGAATAGGTCGTGACGTGCAGAGAATATCAATCTCCACCTCCTCTTGGAGTTTGAATATCTCAGACAACAATCTTGCACGGCACCCAGCTACTTGACATTCGTCCAGAGCGTCGATGATCATGTAGACTTGCGAGCAGCGGCCAATAGCTTTCGTCAATGCTTCCACAAGCTCAGAGATAGAAGCTCGCTTCTGGCGCTCTTTGCACTCGGCATATAGATGTTGCACCTCCTCTGGCAAGGGATCCTGTGTTTCAGATAGTTGCTTCAGTAGACTTGCTAACAAGGAGATGATATCCTGTTCATTCTGTCGTCGAAAGTCGCAGTATAAGTATGCAAAGCCGATACTGGGATCTTTCTGGCGCCTTGTGTAGAGTTCGTTAATGACTAGGGATGTGATGATAGTCTTCCCGGCTCCTGGGATTCCTGGGCAGAACAACGTCTGTTTCCGGGATGTTATCCACTGTTGAAATTCTGTGCTGTGCAGGAACCATTGACCAGTTCCTTCTTGCCGGCGGCCGTTGTAGTCACTTTGCTGGAGGGCGTAGTCGATAGGCGAAAGCCATTTCAGCATAGCATCTCTTTCCTGTGCGTTCTTAGAAACAAGCAGGTCCTTAACGTCTTCTGATATTTCAATGGCTTTTTCACGGACGTCTATGATGGAAATAGACTGGTTAGCATCTGCTCCTAAAGCCCTCGGCGTCGGAATATACACACCTGCAAGGATATCCCCAATCCTCTTCTCGGCTTCAACCTTGCTAGAAGAGATCCGGTATAGAAGGTCTTTGGTGTATGCTGCAGCCACCATCGCAGCATAGCCCTGCCACTCTTTGTTCTTGTGTGAGTCTGCATAATCGCAAATTCCGCGTACGACTAGGCAAGGAAAGTGGTTCATCAGGCCAGCTGCTTCCATCTCATAGCATAACACATCGTTTTCTGCCGCAAGTGAATCTCGTATCAGTGCGTCCTTCATCAGTTGATTGGCTGAAGCAATCAAGCCGTAGTGGATTTTCGTATTCTCCTCATCAACTCGTTCCGGTCGCTGTATTAGGCGTGCGGGAGCTAAGCCACATGATGACTCGCAACTAGCCTCGCTACCAGTAGGATGTAAGATATCTTGTTGATATAGTCTGTCGCTACTCGCATCTGGCCGCCTGAACTTTTTGGCCAGTCGAGGTTTTTTTTCTAGGACCCTGTGGATAGTCTCTTCAAGCTCGTGACCTTCGATCTCATATTGGGCCTTCAATCCATTCATCGCCGTGCGTAGAGGTGCTGGTGGTTGGTTCAGGTACCCTGTTGTGTGAAAACGCTGCTGTTGAACCGTCTTGCCGAAGTCGTACTGCAACACTGCGCTTTTTCCGCTGCGTGATGCAGAGACGACGACGTCACCCAAGCGGATGTCGTGTCGACTTGGGGAGCCACCACCAATGCCCACCATTAAACCGATCTTGATGTTTGGGAAGCTATGAAGCATATCCCTGGCCGTTGTCGCTGCTGAAGATATACCATATTCGCCATCGGGTAAAACAGCAATCACGACGTTATGTGAGCCGATCCTACCAAGCGTGTAGTCGTTGTGATCGTGTGGTGATGTGTACTCTGGCTGTCCATACTTCTCATCAAGAAAAACCTGTGCTGCCACATACTCGGTGGTGATAGCACAGATCCATCCAACAGTATAGTGCTCGTTCGTGGCATTGTTCGTCGCTTGTGGTTCGTTCTGGCTCACATCCGTCTTCCTCCGTTTTCCGGCCGTGGGCCTTTCTTGCTCACTATTGTCAGAGTCAAAGACTCGTTTCGACATGATTCTTGAGAGTAAGCGGGTCGTAACCTTCTACAAACGTGTGAGTCGAAGCTAATTATCTGCTGGATTTACTTTGCGCGATTTTAGTGCCTACAATATTTCCCGTAAGCATGGACGTCTGCGATTGGTGGGCTGTGTAGAACGATGGGGTCTGTTACTATAAATAGAGCACTTACGAGATATAGGGTAAGCTTATCTACACTGCATTTAAAGTTTTGCTGGATACTTAAAAATCTCGTAGGACAACTATTATGAAAATTCGTGCTCCCGGTACGGGCCAAGAGCACTGGCGCAGAAATTCATAGGGAGTTAAAGAATTATTCCAAAGCCTATCAATCGGCTGTGCGACCTGACAAATACAAGTCTGATAATAGTCTTTGTCTTGAATTCGTAATGTAGTGTTTCAGTAGCAAATGGAATTATAATTAGAAAAGAATGATATACCTGCGCACAATATTGATGCGATGAAGCACATAACATAAATGAGACGACGTGAGTTAACGTTCCGATAATAGTAAATACACCAATTCTCTTAACAAAAAATTCTGCTATAAGTATTGCGTCGTAGGAGCAACCTTAGACCGCTGGGTCTACTGGTTTACGCCCATAGACATATTTATACTTGCAGTAGATGTGTATGTTGGCAGTATTACGCAGCACCTTTCGCATGCCCATCAAGAATGTTTGATACTCATCCTTGGGCCACCCCAAGACATTCGTCCACAAGAAGAGAGTATAGCCTAGTACAGAGGTTATTTCATCATTGATTTTCAGCGGGAAGAGCAACGGCTTACCTTCCATGTCGTTCTCCAGCGTTAGTTGTGTATAGCGTCCTACTTCTGCCAACTTTTTGTCCTTTGCCCAAGCACCGACAGGAGCCTAGAAGCGTACGTCAGACGTTATTCTAGACAAGACACTCGTTTCTCTTACCTTGTACGTGACAACGTTGACGTCCTCAAATCCAGCATCACGTATGCCCTTTTCTTGTATACCATCCTCGATTACGGTAAAGCTCAAGCCGAGCTTCTTACCGCCCAATTCAAACACAGAATTCCAAGTCTTAATCACCTCGTAGCTAGCGGCCGTGCCATCGTCGCAGTAATATCGTGGGTCGAACTCGCCCGACTCGACAAAACCCCCGGGCTTGCAGCACCGGTAAGCCTCGCGGAATAGAGCGTTCCAGTCCTTAATGGCACCGTTGAGAAAGCGAATATGGACGAAATCGAGGGTGTTCTCTGGCCAAGTCCATGGTTGAGTTGCATCATCGATTTCGAATTTGACGTTAGGAGGGACCCAGGCTGGCTATTGCCAGATATTAACACTGGCAGGCGTAACTAACGGTTGGTATTGAGGAGACGTACCTGCATTGCTGACAAGTCTGTGCCTATCACCTCGGCATCAGGATGCTCGTCACCGAAGTCACTACCGAAGACACACGTTAGACAATGTTACAGGGTCAAACCGTCGTAGCAGGGCCCTCTTACATCGCCCATATACCTATAACGCAGAAAGTCAATTATGTGACTGGATTTAGCAAATCAATAAGCAACATACCATCACCAGTGCCGATATCAACTACTTTCTACAAGAAAATAGTTAGTCACCGACGAAAAGAATTTCTGTACAATAAGATGCACGATCCTACCTGGACGTCTGGCTTGATAGGAGCAAGGTGCAGTTTTCCATCAAGAAGAAGGGTCAGATAATGGTGACTAGTACGCGTGTCAGACTCAATGCGCGCGTATGCCCCAGGATGATGCTCTTACACGATATCTAAAGACTCGCTCTGGCGATCATCATTGGGTGTAAAGTACTGCGTGTCATGCTTCTCGCTATGATAGGTGCGCCCCTGTATAGTACGATATTCAAGGATGCTGGAAGATATGGAAGCTGTGGAGCTTGCACTATCACGAAACAATTAGTTGGATGGTTCAGGATTGGCCACGTAACTGGGTTATGCACATATCATCATTGAAGGTTGAATCGCCGCCATCAGGGCTCTGTCGAGACTATCAACACATTAGCACATTACTAGTGCAGATCATTGGCCAAAGCTTTGGCTGTTTGTGACGCACCTGATCCTGATCAGCTGCTGCCAGTGGCGTGGTAAAGTCTGCAGCAGTGGTATTCTGAGATCCTTGACTCAAGTTTTGAGCGCCCGGACTGGTGGACTCTGTTCGTTGTTCTGCCATAATGGAGATTGTCGATTATACGTCAATCGGCCTCTAGAGGGTGTTGACGTTGCAATGTAAGATCAGAAAAGTGAGGAATGGAATGAGGAGGAGAAAGATGATTGTCTCCTCAAACTGGGTCTGTAACCGAAATCCGAATTGCGTGTGAAGTGGGACAAGACTTCTCTCATTCGCTATATCTTCGACATCCTGGCTCTGCTGTCATTTCCGGTGTAGTATTTAGCCATCTTTACAGGAAGATTATCCGTGCTTCCGGCTCGAAGAATGACAGAAAAGCCGAGGGGATGCTCTCCCTCCCCGCAGTATCCTTGAAATTCCCACAATATCGTTAATGGTACCGGCAACTCATTGGGTTATTATCGTTGAGCCCCAGCAAGTACCAACAGGCGCTCCGCGGAAGCTGCATCTTAGTTCCGCTAGTCCACTAGACGCTAAACGTTGTTTCTGGATTCGCCAATTACACCAGCTGTTCCAGGATTGAAATGCGGCACAAATGCACATCTTCCGCATCATCCAAGTCTTGGTTTATAAGTAAAATAGCAGCTAAATTAACTATTAGGTATGATATTTGTTTGCAGTAGTTACGATACTTTTTCTCATCATGGATCACCGGCAGACCTGTGTCTCCAAGCATTTGGCGAATGCAACTCCTCCTCACTCTCATTCATGGCTCTTTTCGTTATCCTGACTTCCCATTCTACCTCTCTCTTGATACCGGCCTTGGTATCGTCCAGCGAATTTGAGTTGAGACCATTCTTGCGCCTGTCTGAAGCTTCCGGGCGATGGACTGACGAGAGTGTGTAACCTTCGAGTCCAGAGAAGCCGTTTTGGGTCCCAGGCATCGGAGTACGATTTGATGATCTATAGCCAGATGGGCCGAATGAAACGGGTTTACTTGTGAGACCCAGTCGAAACGCTGCGAGTTTCAGTAAGGGTCGTAGAGTTGCCAAGCTGCTGGCAGTGATTGCCAATCCTTGTTCAACTGTGGACCAGATTGCAACGTCCAAGGTGTTCCCTAATGATGATAAGTAAGTCGACTGGCAAGGCATGAGTGGTGGAAGCGGTTTCGCTTTGAACGTACAGAGGAAGTCAGGCTTCCGCAGGAGGGGTAGGTATGGAAAGCGAGCAATGACAGCAGCGCTCGCACTGTTGACCATTAGTATAGTTCTTGGGTGACAGTTAAGGAACAGGTCAGGCAAACTTACACGCAACCCATAGCAAGAAGAGGTATCAATGAGTATTTCGTTCTCTTCTTCAGCTGTAGATTCCATATAATAACTCCGGGCAGAAGTGCGAAGACAAAGTCCGAGATAACAGCAAAGACACTATAGAGAGTTGCCAACGCAATGACAACGTCGGCCTTGATGCATTTGCCTGGCTGGTCCTTATTCCAGAAGAAGGATATGGGATGACACTGGAACACAGTAACGAAAAAGAAGATAGCCCCAGAGAGTGCGGTCGAGAACATGGTAAGATAAATCGTCCATCTTTGTAATTTGCTGGTCGTGACTTGAAGTAGGAAGTAGCCGATCGATAGTTTGCAGGTAATCATAGCGAGACAGTACCAAAGGTAACAGAACCACCAGCACTGTATACCGAAAAGAGTCAGAATTGTTCGCGTTCGAGATTCGGACGGCTCACCATCATCGCTGAATGTATTTGTTCGGTTTCGAGATCGTCATGGTGTCGACCAGTCCCATGCGTGACGCCGACAGTAGAGAACGTGGCATATAGAGTAAAAAACACCTAAGACAGTTTTCATGAGAATCAGCGACACAAACCCTGGGTGAGATATTCCCAACAAAGATTGAGAAAACATACCATCGCGAGAATCATGAGCCAGTCATCCATTCTAAACGCGTGGACTATGAAACATCGAACGTAGGACCGCAGCGCGCACGTAATGACGGCGATGGTCAAGAAGGTGAGGTTGACCACCATGAGCTCAGGCCCTCGATTTTCGACTGCCGGCGCCATGATAGTAGAAGTCAATTGCCGTAAGAAACAAAGAACGGCAAAGTTGTCAGGATCCAGATCCTCCCTATTTGACAGGTTACGGGGGGAGGCACTTTATATGATACATGAAACAATATGGTCTAGCATTACCATTAATCTGCAGTAATATCATTTGCGTTATGCGCTACTTGGGTTGCTAGCGTTCAATTGCAACCGCCACGGTGGTATAAGCTACCTAGATAAGTTAGCTGGTGTTGAACAGTTTCTCCGGAAAGAGTGTTCAGGGTCGTAACCGAGGTTTTCTGTAACGGGACGACGAGAAAGCTTGGCTTGTGAGAGTTAGTGTCCGAGGACTTTCCTCAATGGGGATGGTTCCGACGTATCATCGGCGAATTCTATGTTTCAACTAGTCGGATCAAGAATTTTCTCCGATTAGGGCCCCTGCGTAAATGACAGGCATAATGAACTAACCCCCTTATTAGTTTGCTCTCGGCCACGTGCTGATAGGACGAAAACGTTCAACAAACAAGCTAAGTCTGGACTGGAATGTGCCATGGTGCTTTTGGTAGGAGTTCTTCCTTAGCCTGTTCACCGAACTCTGTTTCGAGACTAAAGGAGCTAGTGCTCGCTTATGACTTTTTGTAGTTCTTCAAACGTCGGAGAATTACTGCCGTAGCGCAGCCACAAAAGGTCACCGCGTAGAAATCCTCAGGTCTAGAACAAGTATTTAAATTTATTCTAGAAAGTATCGTTATGAAATCCCTTTCCTAGTACTTGACACTTGCATCTTCCAGTATTAGTCTAACAAGATAGCGAATAGAAAACCAAGGTAAATATATATCTTAATATTGTAGCTAAGAGGTATTTGAGTTCCGTCGAGGTATGAACTCGGGTCTTTTAGTCTTTGTATGAGAAGCTAGAAGTACTCCATTTAATTCTTTGCCAGGTATGAGGAGACCCGCTAAACCGTAGACGAATTGTTAGAACAAAGGTGAAACCCAGAACCGTCACGACGTATCAGATCTTTGGTTGATCAAACACTTCATGACACTCTACGCCACATTGCTGCTTCTCGGATCAAGCTGAGTAAATCCATTCAGATTTCCCGGATAGGAGATAAACCTTGACAATTTCATCTCTGCTGCGTCACTACTTCGTAAAAATACCACTAAAGACATCAACTTCCTGTTTATCAACAGCGTATTCTATCATTAAAGATCTGCGGCGAAATCTGGAGACTTCGCATTATACGGCCGCTTGACGCGCTGTTCGTAATATGTTGTCTAACCTTGTTCTGTTGCACCCGACCTTGACAGGGATTTTAAGACTTTCGAATCCGCCATTATCGTGATTGCAGCCAATCCACTTCCTGACCTTCATATTGATCTCGACTAAATACCCGTGAAGCCATGATACGGATAAAGTGCCGGAGGTCTTGGGCTACTAGTGGCTACATGACCCCTCCGCACAACAGGCTACTGACACATCCTGGAAATGTTAGGCTAGTTTAAGTACTATGAGGCTCAAAGATACGCAGTATGGGCACAACCTGCCAAGGCATTTGCTTACATGAAGAAATTGACAGCCTTCATGATGCTTCGATGGTTTCAGGTAGTGATTGCTTCGACTTATCACTAAGTTTACCCTGATTGGCGAGAGTTGGTCAGCAAACTGCTGTTCGCGTTATATGGGATATGCTAAAATTATCTACGTTTATATCAGTCCCGCGAGCTGTCCTATGATCAGTGCATACTTGGGCAAGATTCACTGTAGATAAAGCTGAGCTCAGCGGCTAATATATGTTCACCTGCCTCTCGTTGACTACTGAACATGAGGGGCGGTAAATTGGTTAATACGGGTCCTTGTCATCCAGCTTGTCTCGAGATTGTCTTATCTAATTATACTGTCCTCCTGCCCCAGCCTACCACTGCCAGTGAACAAACTCGCTCGTTAGTGGCCGATGTCTCGTGCTTCATCTCTCCCAGACGAGGCTATCCGAGGGTCCTGCCCATTACGGGTGAGCTTCAATTATAGTCAAGAACGCAATTTTCCTCACTGGTTAAGCACAAGAAACTTTTCTCACACATCAACCTGACGAGGCATAATTGCTTACTTTTGCTCCCCGCCCATTTAATCTGCTCTGGCTGCAGTAGCAGGTCAGCAACTTATAAGTGATAAATGTCACAAGCTTACCGGGCTAGCTACCTCAAGGAAATATGGGAACAAGTCTATGAGGTATACTGCTATGCAGTCTAGATACGCATTGTAGATAAGTGCAGTAGAGTACAAATAGAAGATGTTGTATCATCTTCGTTAAGAAAAGATGACTGGCTTAGGGAGGAGGTTGGACGGAGTCAAGATCACACTCATAATGGAGGGATCCGAACAGTACACCATGCAACGAGAGCTGATAGACCAAGTCCTTCCGGCTAGTAGACAGGCGAAGAGGCTGGGAACGTCATTGGAAGAAGTCTCCGTTCTTGTCGATATTGAACGCCCGTGCATCTCATCCTCGGTCGAGCTACCTGGAGGCGTAGTCTCCAACTTACAGAATTTGACTATGCTCGACTCCAATAAGCGTCTTACAATTTCGACAAGACATTCCTTTCCATCAAGATACTATTACTGCCGGCATATACCTAATACAAAGGTCTCCTGGCCTGTACGTTGAGCCGGTCGGTATTGGCCGTCAAATCAATGTTTACTATAGCGTTATCTCCAGGACAGTTCAGACTGTAGCGTCTACGACACCATTTATCGCGCCTGAACACAGATAGAGAACACCCGTTCTTGCAGGTTTCGACTTACAACACTGCCCTCTTCGACATCACCGGGAAGCCAGCCATGCCAGCGCCCGTAGGTTTTGCACCAACTCGGGACGATCCCAGTGTGCTGCTACCAGTGGGGAAGCAGACTGTCAGCAGCCCTTGGCCTGTGACTCAGTTCTCTGAGTTGGACACGTGTACGTGAATTCGTCAACCGGAGGCGAATTATTCTGTGGTAAGTGGTTTCTACCGAGGGCAACTCTGCACGCACCATCTACAGTCGAATTACATGAAGCTGGCGGCATGGGGAGACAGAACCGTCGGATTGCATAGGGATGCTCAGCCAAGAACCTACTTAGCCACATCCCATTGCATCTCGACTTAAAGCATCCGTTCAAGTGTAACCGTTGTATTGCTACTCGTCTCTGCGTCTCGCTTACACTGTAGATACTGCTGTAGATGTGGTCTCAACCTTGGTCCAGATCCTGAAGGAGCTTGGAGTGTGTAAGCCTGCGAGACTGCCCAGCTCCAGCCGCTTCCTCCCAATGTAGAGCCTTGGATCAATACGAAAAGTAATTATGAGGAGCTCTCATGTTTAACCACTTCGAAAGGGGCTTATAAGTGAGGGTACAACTGCGAAAGTTATAATAATATTTTGCCCAATTATTTACAGTTATTTAGCGGGACTTAACGGCATGGATGCCCCACGACAGTAGTGGGCAAGGTGCACACTAGATAATGACGTCAACTTCAATTCGGGACTTTAGACAAGTCCGAGGCCGGGATATGCTAGGGTTGAATGTTTCACACCACACAACTCACAGACTGAGAACATCGACTACTGCCCCGATGGATCTCGGTCTTACGAGCGGAGCTTTCGAGTCCCAATTTTCTATTGCCAAGACCTACACGATCATAACTCCCAGCCAAGTAGCTCAATGACTTATACATTAGTTGTCAATGTGGGTAGCAAGCCGTATTAGCCTGGATTCTAAGTAGGAATTCATAAGCACGTCCACTGGCCTGGTACCAGTTCTGGGCCGTTACTGACCCGACTGTGGATATGAAATCATCACCTCACACGGGGGCACCCCTGGGTTTATCAGGGTCATCTAAGTAGTTATATATGGCAGACGAAAACACGGCATCGGTGGTTAAAGCACATGATAAAAGACGAAGACTGTGACCAGCACTTTAGTTTATTGGCTTAGTAGAACGAATGTACTGCCAATTTAGAAATACGTTGGCGTGAGTTATATATACTATGCTCAAGACGCAAGTCGCAGCGAACGGTGTCTGATTGCCCCCCAAATAATGCATTCAGAAGTTGTAGAAATGTAAAAAGATCGATAAAGAAAATTGTTACACAAATACCGAGCCTCTCAGTCCATCCTTAGAGCTCGAAAGCACCAATAGCCATAGAAGAGAAGACCAGAGCGCCGATGGCAAGGCCGAGGGTGCTGATACTAGCTTGAGGGATGACACCGACAGCAGCATTTCCAGTCTCACTAGATTTGGAGGAGCTAGAAGTGCTGGTCTCTTTGTCGTCCTTGTCATTGTCCTTGTCATCCTTATCATCGTCCTTATCGTCGTCCTTTGAGAGCGCGCTCGCTTTGGCAGAAGCTGGGATCTTCGCATCTTGGGTCTTGGTGGTCTTGGGGTTACCACTGCACCAGACCCCCTTCTCGTCAGGGGCACCGTGGTCGTATAGACACTTGGAAAGCTGGTCGATCGTTTGGTCGAGGGCAACGCAGTAGATACCACAGTCGTCGTCGTAAGTGATAATCTTGGCATCTCCGCAGCATTCTCGCATGATATCGGTGTGGTTGTCCTTGCGGTACATAGCACACACGCTATCCTGGTTCGGCGTGTCGTAGATGCCGGCGCAGGCCGTCTTGGTGGCAGCCACTGAAGAGGTTGTCTTGGACATGATGGCTGTTTGTGGTTGAAAGATTCGGAAACGACTGGGCCTAAGACAGATGTGGAAGAGAAGTTAAGAACGAGAGACTTCTGACTTGGTGGTGATGTGAAAGAACAGAAGGTTTCGAGGAACAAAGGTAGATGGATGATGGATCGGTTTTATTCTGGTTCTCGGCCGACGGAGTCAGGACTTGTCCGATACACTCCCATTTTTAGAAACAGAACCTATTCTCGTACTCATCAAGTAGAAAAGGCTTGGGTTTAGGTTGACAGTGGGATCGACTGTCATGCAAACAGGGGCCACAGGGCATAATTGTGTCAAGCCGGCTGATCGTACCTAGTAAGGGAAGGGAGGGGCCTTGTGATCCGTACATCCGCGCATGGGCCAAATTACACGCACACTCAGTCGCTCCAAGGAATTATCTCAACCCTATCAATGATTTCAATATCAATTTCATCGAATTCTCTATCAACTCGACCAAATTTTCGATAAAATAACGGGCTCGAGGGTCCATAAAAGAGTGCTCTTATCGGCGGTACAGCATGGGGGCATGGAAATGGTTACTGAAAGGGAAGAAGTTGATGTTTATTGTTTTTCGCGTCATTTTTCTGTCGACCACTCGTCAACTGGCAAAGTCAGACCAGAGGGCGCAGCAAATCCACAAAGGTCAGTCAATGCGATAGATCAATCCACAGCAAAGACTTTGTAGGGAGAGGGAGAGGTTAGACGAGCCATACTTAGACTGGGCTAATTATAGACAAACAAACTAGCGGGGCCAAAGCAGGGATATCGTCCACCAATGAGATGTAAACGGTCCCTCTCACTAGGCACGTTAGGTTGCCTTAAATCAGGGGTTTAGAGGGCCTGATGTGATGTAACCGAATGGATGTCCGAAATCCTTTCGGCCTGCCTCACTTAGAGGGAGTCTTAGCCTTCTCCACTTAGACCTCTCCCTCGGCCCCAGAGCCACCAGAGGGAAATACAAACAAGCATTTGCAAAGTTTTCGACTGGGACAGACGAAGCTATTCAGCCTTGGCAATAGAAAAGCCGAAACTTGTATGCTTTATACATATACTAGTAGGGTAGATTCAAAGTATGTTGCTATTCAAGGACTGGATTAAGATTCTTGGGTTGTCCGTGGACTTGCGTCTTTGTTATAAATAGCGCATTGCAAGGATAGCAACTAAGACCCAAGAAATTGCGATGGGGGGATGAGACGACTCATGGGAATGTTTTTTTTTTCAGTGACGAGACAGATTTTTATGGTGGGTGGTCAGCCCCCCTAAAATTCGGCTGGGCATGGGAAACGACACAGCCGGCTACAGTCTAGAGAGTGTAAATCCTGGGAGCGCAAGTATCCTTCGGATGATATTGAAGCACCGCAACCAGAGGAGCGAAAACAGAATCTGGCATATTGGCTTAACGTACTGGGCCCTGTGTTTATTCCATGCCGTGAGCATCTATCAAGCAGATCTTTCTAGTACTTCTACATCTCTGTTAAAATAACAACCAATTCACAAACACCGGTCTACCCTCGTTTAAACGGGCACCTGGCCACTTGTTTTATTTTCGGTTTTACTAGTCCAGCTAGAGTAATACATTTGTAACGACAGTAAGCACTCAAGACGAGCAAATGATCAAGTCTAAGAAATTTTGTGTATGCGCTCATGCGGACAAATGAATGAGCAACAGGATTCCAATAATCAGGCCTCCCTGAGCGACGCTTCGGGAAGCTGCTGATTGAGGAATGTCAGTGCTGCCACCATTTCCAGAAGCGCCAGTGTTTCCTGGAGTTGGTGTTCCGACAGGAGTAGCAGTGAAGTTCAAGCCGACGTAACCGCTACCGTGGTTGTTAAGCTCGGGGCTCTCCTTGTGAGTCTCTGGGAAGCCACCGGTCTTTGTTGCAGTAGAGATGGGCTTAACGTGGTCCTCCTTCAAGCTGTCCTCCTTCGTGCTATCTTCCTTTGAGATCTCTTTCTCCTCCTCCTCGGACCTAGAACCATACTTGACCTTGATGCTATCCGCGCTGCCAGAGTTGTCACCGTAGACATATTCCTTGACACTCTTGCTGGCCGGGCCATCACCACCAGCATAGTCAACGATGCTGACACTCTTGTAGTAAGCATCAAAGGGAGCTTTGGAGAAATCGGTGCGACCACCTGCCCACTGAACTGTTCCTTCCTCGGTCTCGCTGCCACCCGCACACCATGTGCCCATCTTGACTTGCATGGGTGACTCGGGGAAGCCCTTGACTTCAGCGGCCTTGAGGGTACGGACAGTCTTTCCGTCGATGATCCATTGGACTTCGTTCTTGTTCCATTCAATTGAATACTTGTGGAATGTCGTCAGGGGATCGGCGATCTCGTGGAACGCTCCGCGGTCGTAGGTGGTTGTGTCGCCCTTGGAGAAGTAGTTGGACTGCACTTGTGTGGCATCACCACCAAGCCATTCCCAGTCGATCTTAGGATTAGTTAGCAAGCTGTGAGCAGACGTTCTTGGGTTTCAGGCTTCTTACCTCATCGAGAGTGTCGGACTGCAACACGATCGAAGTCACGATGCCTTGTCCTGGAGCAGCTTGTGCCTCGACATCGACACGACCGAAGAAGATATACTTTCCTGTAGCGATGGTAGGAGCCTGGTTCTCTTTCTTGATGGTGAACTTGGCCCCTTTCTTGTCATAGTTGATGCCAGCTTCCGAAGTCACTTTGAAGGCAGAACATTCGCCGTTGGCAAAGTTGCAAGAAGTCTTGTCTTTGCCGAAAGCTGGGTCAGGAGGGCAAGCTTCAATGAAGTTATGTGGTTAGGCTCTTGAATTTTTGTAGTAGGATCCAAGACTTACTCTTTTTTAGTGGGTTGCAGTCAGTGTAGGTTTGTGCTGAAACCACACTTGATGCCGCAAGGGCTACAGCCACGGACGAAAGGACTTGGTTGAACATCTTGGCTAGTTTGTAGAAGCTTGTAAGAAAGTTAAAAAGAATCTTAATCCAAAAGATGAGTCTGTTGAAAGCGAGAGTTGTTTCGAAAGTAAAAGAACGAAAGTGATAGTCTTCTGAATGCAACTTGTGTAAAGGAGTGTTGAGAAGATATGTAGGTGTAAGAGGTCACCAAGAAGGGGCTGGGACTCAATGCCAAGTTAAGTAAGGCCTCGTATAGCACTATCCAAAATGTCTCGTCTCCTTCCTATCCCTTCTACTAGCTGTCGGAAAATACATGACCAAAATCCCATCTGGCTGTCATTCATTCATTCATTGTCTTTGCCAAGCTTGTGGGCGTGTGGGAACTCGTGTATCCATTGTCTTGAATGGGCAGTGCACATCTCGCGATTATTGAAAGCCCGAGAGTCCGACAAGCAATTCTGCTCTCCACATGGGTCCTTGCTTTAGAGAGTAGATCGAATTTGACCCTACACGACGGGAGTTGGTCGCTATTTTATTCGGTCAGGCTCTACAAGTGGGTGGTGGCATTACTCGATGGTGACGTTGTATGCCTCTCGAGTTTATCTTCACCATGTGCAGAGAACATATTGTGGTGTTGCTTAATTCTCTTTTTCTGGGTGTCATTCACAAGACTGTCGCCATTCCCCTATGAAGAGGTATCCGGCTAAAGCTGGCTCATCAGAGCTTTTCTTTTTTTTTTCATGCATCGAATTAGGGTATGAGCTAAGTCTAGCCCATCTGGGCATGATTCCGCGGAAACTCGATAGTTTGTAGACGAGTTGACATCGACTGACTCTTGAAGAATGATCCCATATGACAATGAAAGATCTTCGTAGGGTTATTTTTTGCCGACGCGACCACCGATCATGATACCAACCAATGAAAAGTCCCTCTCGAAGGCTGCTCCATCAGATAGTTCGGCCTTCATTGGCAATCAATCTAATCTGTACTCCACATGCTCAGGAGATGGAATGCGCGGGACGCGATATCGGTTAGAAAATGCGGTTATTTTTAGATGGACGGGCTGAAAAAATGCTATACGGAGCTTATTTCCCTCGCAAATCTATGTTTAGGCTGCCAAGGTGGCCAGTGCATCGTTGGTGTCGTCCGATCTACATAATAGCGCCAAAGTCCCCCTTGATTAAACATGCCAGGCTCTGATGCCCCATTTATCGCCTCATCATGGTATCGGCAGTGTCAACCGATGGGGCAATGACATATGGTCCAATATTTTATTGTTCTTTAGGGCTGCTCTCGTCCACATCGCCTTGGCAACTAGGGTTTCGGGGAACTTCTACGATGTGTATGCTTCTATTATCCGGGGAACTTTTACAGAGCAGCATGGAAAACATCAAGAGTAAGGTCAGAGTCACAGATGAAGACCTCCCACTTACCGACAATGATTGATGTAGGCCCGTATGATAGAATCTAATAATAGCCCTCCCAAATTACGCTCAGGTCGATCGACCAGCTTTGAATCCTATCGCAACAACCTAAACCAGTACCACTTGGCTATTGTATCATACCGCCTGCTGTGTCTATCACATGTAACCCTGAACCGAGCTAACAGAGACTACCGACCGTCTCTATTTTAGCCCCCGACCGCATGAATGATCTAGGTACTTTCAGGAATATGAAGCGGCACGGGCTTGAGGCCATCCAGTCATTTTCAGTCCGTCGTCCATCACAACTCTAAATAAAGAACAGAATCTTGGCAGAGGTGCTTAGGCCCTTTGAAGGCTCATGAATTACCTCAGTGACATTCTTGGCGCGCCGAAGAGGTGGGGATCGCTACTCGAATGTTGCGTCTGACGGGAGTCACGATGATCTTCCATTGTATGTCATAATTTCCTCCTCACTTTCGTCGAGCGATATCCTCTTATCTCAGTCTGTGCCCTGTCTCGATACATATCCTTGAGATGGAACGAACCGACACCGGCTGTGCCGTTTGCGTACCGGCTTGGCGTATTATAATTCCCAGTCTCCTTGCTACTTCTGCCAGAAAAGAGACGAGGAAACAATTTGCGGAACAACGGGCGCAGCGCCGGCCCACAGCAGGCAATAATGGCCAGGTTGACCTCGACACTGCTAAGTGTATCACCGAGCGAGTTCCTCGAGCCATACCCTTTTTGGTAAAACTTCTTGTGTAGCTAGATGACTCGAACCACAGCGACGATCGTCACCCCAACGATAAATCAGCAGAGGATGAGGAGAATGAGGATTGAGATAAATACTCACACACCGCCCATAAGGAATACCACAATCAGACCCATCTTCGCTGGAAGTCTCATCATAAGACCCAGAAACACCCAGAATGGGATCAAAAGCACAAGAATATCCGTGACGATGGTGATAATAGCTATCGTGATGTAGAACATTCGTCTGACAATCTGATGGCTTGGCTTGATAGACTGCTTCTAAATTGCGGCAATGGGAAGAGTTTGGAGTATGGCTGTCATGAAGGTGGCAATCATCAGTGCAATATCAAGTGTATTCGAGGCATAGATTGACCATCTGATGCTGCGCCGATGGCCTCCAAGACGAAGTAGCAGGAGGATGGATGATTTGACAAGTGCCAGGATTGGATTGTAAACAACTTGCATTATCCCAGTTGCAGAATAGAACTGGTCTCTTGTCATAGGACTTTAGAAAATCGTTGGTGGGAAAGCCTATATAGTCATGCTTGAAGACCGCTATGGTGAGTGCCCGAGGCATCCAAGAAGTTGTGCAAGTGAACTTGAAGAAGTAGTTTCCAATGACCAAACCAATGGAGAACATTTACTTATATCGACCGCTATGTAAGCTTGATATGACAGAAAAAATGCATAAAAGGCCATTTCATTACAGCTGTGGTAAGCCGGTCATCTACAACGAACTAGAGAAGGTCTTGGGGCTGTCTTCATGTGAATTTCAGGCTATATGGGGGACTCACCGATCCCAATTTGCTTTTTCTTAAATCCAGAAGGTATATGAGCGGCCCATATGGCAAAGGCAAGAGATGGCACCAAGAATATGATGGCTCTGGCACTCTGTTGGAGCCGTGTCGTTGGTAGTTGTGAGACTAGGGTATACGGAGGCCGAATGCCCACGCTATGTGCAGATGTAGCATCCTCGTCTGCAACATCTTTCAAAGGTCAATTGTCGAACTTGCTTCCGGCGAGAGTTTTCCAATTGGCATGGATTTATTATGGAGCTCTGTTGCCCTCAACCGTAGAACCAACATCATCAGACCGTTTTCCACCTGTTAACTTTCGTCTTAATGGCGATCTTGCCTTTCCTGAAGCTGAGGATGTCCTTGTCGGATCGCGGAGAGAGCGGTTGGTTCCAAAGCTCAACCACTCAGACAAGGTCGCATCAAAGGAAGTGATCCGGGATATATCTCAAACAAGTTAATGCATAAACCAAGGTTATTTGGCTTCCGTCAGCAGCTTATCGTATGGCACCATAAGAGACCAGTCGCGACGATTGACTGGCTCGATCAGTCACATTGCCACAACGTAACCTTACCACTTAATT
Source organism: Fusarium stilboides (assembly GCA_014822085.1). Lineage (NCBI taxonomy): Eukaryota > Fungi > Ascomycota > Sordariomycetes > Hypocreales > Nectriaceae > Fusarium > Fusarium stilboides. The sequence continues at coordinate 65,369 of JAASAY010000117.1, forward strand.
CTTGACATTCATTCGAGAGCACCGACCTCAACTGCAGCTCTAGTCCCTCAGTATGTATCCGCCATTAGCGTAAACCGCGATTATAAATAGCTTCCGGCCTCGATTTCGACGTTTGCGAGAAGACAAAAGTAACGGAACTTTTCAAATCTTTAGGTCTATGTGCTTCAAGCAGGTAGGTGGCCAGACTACAGGTGGTACACGCGTCGACGCGTTCAGATCATACGCATAGCTTGGAGTCGAGACTCTTCGGTGAGAAAGCAGATTCGATTAATGAAACAGCGAGACCACTGCCTTAGCTTTAAATTTGCTTGAAGCAGATTTATTGAGAACTCTTTTTAAGTCCAGATGAAAACCTCTTGGTAGGGCAGTATATGTGTAATCTCGCACCAAAGCATCTCTTAGTCCGCGCTTTTCCTCTTTATTTTTTAATCCTTCTCCTCTTTTCTCTTATCTTATTTCTCTATTAATATTAATATTAGTAAATATGGCAGTAATAATGTACCTCAGAATCTATATATGATATATTTTATAAGTGGCATTTCTATGTCTTATTTTATTTGCGTATTAAATAAACCTTAATCCCATTGTGAAATTAATAGCTAAAGGCTAATTTCAACTTATACACAGACAAATAGCTCTAATATTAGAATTTACTTCTCTTTAAGAATAGCCGCTTACCTGGAAAATATAGTCTTATAGGCCTTAATATGCGAACCGATATATACCAAATTGGCTTAATACAATAGAGCTTCTAGTAAGTATTTTAATAAGATTAGTTATATAGTGCGTAATAGAGAAGCTTCTCCCGCAGAATTTCGTGGTCCATGCTATCAGTCACTGTATCGCCTTTATGCTGTGGCCCTGGCCTTCCTCTGGCATTAAAACTCAAATAGTCATCACCAACCTGCAGTGGAAAAGAGCTTTAAACGGAACTTACTCAGCTCCTAGTCGCGAGAAGCTCACACACTTCGAGGCAGGTAATAAAATAGAAAAGCAATGGACGGCCACTCCGATCTCAGGGAAGTTGAAATAAAAGGCTCAGAGGAACCTTGATACTAAAGGGCAGTGGGACTGTGTTCGATGAAAGCATGCAAGACAACGCGCTGTCATTTTTATCCATATCAAGCAACGCATAACGTGGGCATAAGAGGAATCACAGTCGAACTGGGCCTGCTTAAGCTGAGGATACGAATATAACAAAAGTTGGACGACTACAATTTCAAACAACGAATGTGATTGCTGGAAGTTATTGTACCCGTCTTAGAAACTCCTCCCAAGTTAGATCAAGCAAGGATTGCAGATTAGCCTCATCCTCAGAGCACAGAAGGCCTGTTGGTGTCAGCAAAAAGCTGACCAAGGGCTCACATAGCTGGATAAGCGAAGCGAGCTATGACAGATAAGGTAGAGTAAAGCCACCGGCCCGCCGCTGCCGGTACGAGCCCCTGGTCTAGCTCAGCCCGGGCGAGCGGCGGAAATGAAAGGTTTCAGACGGCGCGAACAGTGCGCTCGGTAACACGGATAGTTAGGACAAGAGGTCTGCTTTGGTGCGAGAGGCGAAAGTTTATTCAGCTGCAATGACATCATGCGTGGGACGGCAGACGGCCGAGAACCAGGCCCAGGGGAGTCATCCAGGGGCTAGATTTCGTAGATGCAACCAACTATCTCCAGGGCTACATGGGTCGGGGACCCCTCCGATCAATAGTCGATTCTGCGAGAGATATCTTCATCACATCTCAGAATAATGTTGCAGGGTGCAAGGGCACCAGCCGCATTGTGAGCACATAACGGGAATAGTGCCAGGACAAATGTTGGCTTTCTCAAATCATCAGTGGAGCGGATAGCCCGTAGCATCTGGGCCTAGCCCTTTATTTCTCCTGGTATTTGTGTTAATTTGAAGAAAGACTCAGGGAAGTTCCGAGCCTCCATTTAAGGCTTCGATGGACGCCATAAAACCATTCGAGTTGTAGTTTTGGTAGATCTTGGAAGTCTAACGCCTACAAAAACTTAATCGACCCAAGGCTTTGGTTGCCGTCTTAAATGCGTTAGCTTCGATTCGTCATTCCCTTTTGGAAGCCATTTATAAAGGCGGCCCTGTGTGAGACGCGCCCACCACTGTCATGGACCCAAGAATGTCTTCAATAGACCCGACCAAGACACCAGTCATCCCTCCCCCGAAAGGCCATACGTCACACTTTGACGGGCCTTGGAACTCGTTGCAACATGGACTTGTCATCTCGTTCAGTATCACGTTTGTCATCGCGACGATCTTCCTACTTCTCCGTTTTTTTCAGGCCATCAAGCTTGTCAAGAAATTGGATATAGATCTCGGTAAGACATTTACATCGCAGGCTACATTAAGGACATACACTAACTACATTCACTTGACGACAGCTATCATCTCTATTTCCTATGGCATTTCGATCCTGTATTTTACCACTGTCCTTAGGAGTACGCTACTCGAACGACTTCGGATATTTCATAACTGACTTAGCATTCAGTGATAGGATTAGGCGCGGGACGACACCTTTGGGATGTGTCGCAGGCAGAATTTGCCCGGTTCAGCCAGGTAAAACACCATATCCGATATCTAAATAATGCAAGCCCGTAGGTGCCTTCCAAGTCTGGTACTAAGAATCAACAGAACACTCTACTTAGTACCCTGTCATACACGATATGTCTATGCATCACTAAGATAGCTATACTATCTATCTTATACCGTATTAACCCTTCGTTTATCTATCGTTTCGCAATTATAGCTATCGGTACAGCTGTATTTACCTATACTATAACACTAAGCAGTATCACTGGCGGGATCTTCAATCCTTTAGACCCTCGGACTTATACGCCTATACAGAACATGGCTCTCGCTCATGCGGTACTTAATATTGCCTCTGACCTAGCTATTATTGCCGTCCCTATTCCAACGATATGCGGCCTAAATCTCTCGCTAAAACAGAAGGCAACTGTCGGCTGCATTATGACCATCGGATCGGGGTATGCGCTTCCAACCATCTTTACTCTTTTAATGAACAATTCTGAGACTATTTACAGCGTTGTTATTTGTTCCATAGCTCGCCTCCCCTATGTTATTGCTCTTAGGCATGACGTAGATGCGACTTATATCTCAGCTATTGTAAGCGCCTGGTCCATCATTGAAATCAACCTGGGCATAACCTGTGTCTGCGGAATGCGTCTGAAGTTGCTTGTTAATGTATACCTACCACGCTTCAAAGGATACTGGTTTTCAATTTCAAACCCTCGAGGTATTGTGGACCCTGTGGATAGCAGCCTTCGTCTCGACCCAAGAGGTGGTCAACAATCATTTCAGCTACACAATGTTCGAGAGAATCATAATGATCTCAATGGCTGGAATCAAGGCATACATGTCTATCGCAGTTATAATGTGGATCTCGAGGAAAAAGATACAGGCCGTGGAAGCACGGAGGAAATTCTCCCCGGAAGAATGGGCTAATGACTTCTTTCATTTTATATACTTCTTATTTAGGAATAAACTCGATAAATTCACTAGTAGCCTTTTAATCTCCAGGGCTGACCTCTTCTGGTCACTTCACGGAGGCAGTGGGAGTATCTTTGGCGTAGTGACCTCACACACTGTGAAGGCGTTCCCCAAGATGAAGGCTGCTGTCATGACTTTTTCTCTCGCCAAAAGCAAGACGGCTTCTTACGACGCTTTCTGGAAAGCTGTGCGGGCTTGCTTTCAATTACTTCCCGCTTTGAATGACGCAGGAAACTATACGTATTGGTCTGTTACTCATGGAGAGGGCGACACACTGGCCTTCTGTATGGTCCCCTGGTTTGCGCCCAATCATACCCTCGCTGAGCTCAAGACTCTTGTTGCGCCTCTCTTTCACACATGGAAGGAACTCGGTATCTAGTTCAATGTCACTGAATCAGAGTATGACAGTTTTCATGGCGCTTGGGCAGCTGGTTTCCCTCGCGAAGTTGTCGGTGGTGCCAAGACCAAGACAGCTGGTCGCCTCTTCCCCACGTAAGGACTCCATCTCGAATCAACATACTCGCTGTGACTAACCAAGAATGGCATGTAGAGAAAACTTTAAAGATCCAGCCAAGTTTAACAAGACATTCGATGCACTGAAGAGTCTCTCTGATAAAGGCAGACAGGTCATCGGTTTCGGAATCACTGGAGGTCCAGGACCTTATCCTGACAACGCTGTCAACCCTGCATGGCGTGGCGCTACCATGTGGGCGATTTCTGTCATCGACTTCCCCGAGGGCAGCCCATGGGACGTCACCTCCGAGAAGGGCAAGACATTGACGAATGAGTGAATGAAGCCGTGGCGCGAGGTGACTCCTGACAGTGGTGCGTATGCATCAGAAGCGGATGTTACGGAGCCGAACTTCAAGCAGTCCTTTTACGGTACTGAGAAGTATGAGAGACTTCTTTCGATAAAGGACAAGGTCGATCCCAAGGGTCTTTTCTACACGCATCAGGGTGTTGGAAGCGACCGGTGGTATGTTACAGATCAAAAATATGGTGTTCCGACGCAGAATGGGCGACTCTGCCGAGTTTAGTTTGAGGCGATGGGTTGGCTCATGAGATAAGACCAAGAGCCGCATCACGCTTACTAAAGATGGCCCAAGTGAATACCTGTGCGACAGCCTAGGAGTGGTTTAAAATTGCAGTGAACGCCTGCATAAACCATCAAGCAGACGACGAATGGAGTGTGCTCAAAGTTGTCGCATGAATTAAAATTGAGAGATCAAAGGGTGATTCGTATGAATAATGTTCTAAAAGTCTATTCTATAATACAATCAAGATAAACAACGCTTGCGACGCTCAAAAGCCTAATCTAGTAGTTGAGGCTGAACTCCTTAGGTCCCTTGTAAGCCTGGACCTCAGCGTTGGGCTGCTTAGAGACCCAGAGCTGCTTGTTGGGAATGATGTGCTTGCCAGTCTGGTTGCTGGAGGGAGTAACAGGCTGGGAGACGGTGAAGGTCAGACCCTTCTTGCCGCGGGTGATGTCGAAGGTTCGAGAGGAGTCGTCACACTTGGCTTCCTTGACGTTGGGTAGAAGGCCATTGTTGGACTGGACGAGGGCGACGCAGTGGACCGGGGTCTTCCAGGTCTCCATGGTACCGGGCTGGATAACGTGGAAAGCATATCTAAGAACGTTAGATATTGATGGTAATGCGAGGTGCAGTTGGTGACTTACCGGCACTGAGAGCTGTGAGGAATGCAGCCAGCAGAGAAGTCCTTGACCTCAAAGACAGAGGAAGCCGAGACGGCGGCAGCGGAGACAAGAGCGGTGGTGAAGAACTTCATTTTGATGGTGTTTAAAAGGAAGATTTGTTTGAAGTGGTTTGGTAAAAGTGTTGTGAAGTGTTGGTAAGTGTTGTCGAGATTGAGTTGTAGATGAGAATGATGAGAATTCTTCCGAAAGAGGGCATCGCATCGTCTTTATGTATTGAGGCCGAAACATCCAAAACCCACGTTGCTTGCCTCTTTTTGCCGATCACTAGCAGATCCACCCTCAAAGTGTTGCTGTCTGTGGGGAACATACAGCGTCACGATCCCCAGACCTCGTATTCTACGTGCCAAACGGAACTCGGCTTTCCGGGGGGTCTGCACGGCAGTTCCGTTAGCTACCTGGTTATTGCTAAATGCAGACCGCTTCAGCAGCTCAATTCAATTAATTGACATAGTACATTTTCGCTTCAGTGTTCCAGAAGGGTCCAGGCTGTCCAGATGATTAAGGGTCCGGGATATAAATAGCTTCAGCTGTTTTTACGTCCCGTCTAGCCCGAGTGGGTTAACTTCGGCCCGTGTGTCGAGGTCTAGATGAGGTCAATGATGTCACTTAAAGGTCCCTTGCGCAGGTGGTCGGACCTCTTGGTTGGCACGTAAATGACATATGTGAATGCCGTCTCTGCCGGGTCCGATAGGCTCGCATAAGGAACAATTTTCCGAAGCGATTATACGAGCGTTTACAAAGGACGATGAAACTTTATCCCTTGCTGTGATGAATCAACAGCCGATATTAATGTATGCGTAACATAGACGGGGCCGATCATCATCTCTTCAAATCAATGCGTGATCTCGTGCCTGTGACGCATGCCAAGACCCACCCTCGTGTTTGAAGCTGGGTATATCTGATTGGCTAGAATTGGGATGGCCTCCCCAATTCGACAGCAAAACTGATCGATTCCAATGTGATCTAAAAGCTGGGATAGCTTCAAATGCGCTTCCTAATTACTTTTGACGGTCTGTGGATCTCGTGTTTTAGTTCAGACGAGCAACATTACTACGTCATTAGAGATAACTTTGCCAAAAATGGAGAGAATAATGTCCGAGCTTCCTCGTCATGGAAGCTTTCCACTTGCCGTTGCCAGAAATATCACAACGTTTACGCAAAGGCGGAGTGGTGGATCTCGCTAGCCATTGTCAAATGATCCCGTGTAACATGATGAACTTTTAGTCGACTATTGAAATTTATCGTATCCATCGGTAACCCCGTAATATGTCGAAGTTCTCGACATTTTTTTGTTTTAATCGTAAATAACTTGAATCTACCCTAAAGCTCGCCAAGCACGGTTGTACAAGCCACGAAAGCGGGCCATGTGAGAACTATAAATACACTCTATTAATCCTTCGGAATATCTACTTCTCCGAATTATGTAACATTCGCGCACGCGTTTTCCCGGGAATCATAGGGTGAGTTATCTCTCACAATATACACCTCTCCCACCAAAACAAGACAGCCAACCGCCATCGCAATAGCGATGATCGGAAAGTTGACGCGTGCAAACTCGTGACTTTTCACGTGAATATGCTTCCGAGCCAAAATGTCCCTCCAAAGCAGACCAGCCAGCGACGCGCTGAACGCGGTACTGAACGCGCCATAATTGACGCCGAGGGCCATGCTATAAATCGTTGCCCAGTAAGTTCGATCGCTAATGAGGGACACATCGTCTTGGCAATTGATCACTTTCCACGCTTGTATGATGCGTGATAAGAGAATGGTGGTCCCGATGTTTGTACCAGAGAACTATCCAGACAGGATTAGTATGTGACATGTATCTGTTGCTTTGGGGGCTTACATTGCATAACACGACCGAAAGAAAGCCCATACCACCGATGCTTCCAACTGTACCTGTTCTTTTGGACCAGTGATACCATCCGTATCCAAAGACATTAACCCATCCAGTACTGACCAAGCCTTGAACAAGGACAAACATGGCAAATGCGAATGGTACTAGGGCAAAGGGAAGATGAGCCATGACTGCCATAACAGTCGGAAACGTCTCTTGTAGCCATTCGTAGGCCTCTTTTGACTTTGAAATCAAGTTCGGCCGATCTTCTGGTGGTGTGGGCATAGGCTGACAAGCCTCAAGCTTCTCTGGTTCCATTTGCGGATTGGGCAGCGTGGACAAGGCATCTGCTTGTAAGGTGTTTGGGTCGCTGGGAGATGAAGGCCCGGCGCTCGGAATTGGTGACTGTGGCATTGAACCTGATATTATGACTGGACTATTGCCGGCGGTGTTCGATAGTACGACTTTGGGAATAGGGAATTGCAGATTCAACCGGTCTTTGTTGGTTGACAGATCTGTAAGGGAGATGTTCTGAGTCGGTCCCGCTTGTGTAGCGGTGTCATAACCGATCGGAGTCATGCCGTGCTCTGGTACACCAGGTGCCGTGTCCACCTTAGTCTCAGACCCATCTTGCGAAGTCATTTCGAACGACCTCGCCAGGGCTCTTTCGGCTCTTGCACGCTCCATCTCTTGTCGGTAGGTAGCAGCTGTCTGTCGCGTCTCATGTCGATGGACCCATCCGAATCCAACGTCCCAGCAAAACATGACAAATGCTGCTGGGACAGTGACATAAAAGACAGGATGCTCACCGGTTCCTGCACTCGCAGCATTAAGCGCTAGAACTGTGATGAGAGTCGCAGCCATGATGAGGGCACCGAACGCTGCACCTTTTCTGTCGAGGAAAGGGTTCATGATGTAGGCTAGTGATAGGGTCATCTCTTGTCTCCCCTCACCAGATTCGGCTTCTTCTTCAGCCTGATGCTGGACGTAAGGGATGTTGGGGTTGACTGGTTCTCTTTCTCTAGCTGATTGAGGCAAGACATGCATCTCGATTTTGGAGGGGATGAGTTTCTCGTCGGCAAAGACGACGTAGAGTAGAAACGGGAAGAGAACCACGGCGGTGACCACGACCGGTACAATCATGTTGGCTGTGTAAACGATGAATTTGATGCCGAATGCTCCAGCCAGAACAAGGTTCGTAGGATTCGAAGAGACGAGAATGGCCGAAGCAATGTTGGCGACTGCAAATTGCGTGAAGATCCAAGCTCTAGGGCTCGTGATGTTCTTGGAGACGCGAGTCATGTAGGCGAGGAATGCGGTGCCTGACAGAACGATGGGATCGTTGCCGATAAAGCTGCCCAGCAAGAAGAAAAAGGCGTAGAGATAGAAGAAGAGCCTATGGCCAACCTTGCCACCCCACTGCAGCACTTTAAAAGCCAACCATCGAATGATACCTGATGCATCAATAGAGATAGCAATGTAGGCCAGGGTGATGAAGAAAGCCATAATATCAATAGGGTGAATATGGGCTGCGCCTATAGTACCATCATGCACTTCCTTGCGACCTATCGCAGAAATGGCCAGTAGAAAGAGGTCTGCGATTAAAGGTGCCGTGATGAAGTTGATAGGAAAGTCGAAACGAACGAAGTGCTTAGAACACTTTCCGTTATTGTGAATGATGCCATGGTGAGTGCTCTCAGGTATTATCCGTAGCTTGGCTAAAGAACCCCATATCAAATTGACGAGGGATTTTGGGACATATACAGGGATATGAAAAGGCCACAAAACAAGGATATCTGTGCAGCCCTATTAGTACAAGTACAGCATGTGTCGGTGGTGGAACGTACTAGCAACGACAAATGCAACCAAGGTGAGTATAGAACGCCATTGCCGGATCTCGCTTGTATCGACGCCGGACATGATGTCGTTGAGGGGATTCACTCGCGCTTCTTTCTCAAGTGGCACACTCTGGTCTAATAAACGGAAAACCTGTCGATCTGTGTGGGGTCGTATCGGGGTGGGGAAATGATGCTCAGTTGATGGGGAATGTCCAATAGCAGAAGAGGCATGTTTCGTAGCGTCAGCATTTCGAGGCAATGAACCGATCCTAGCCTCAACCGCTCTGGCGTCAAAAGTGCAGCTTGAATTCTGTAGCCTAATTCTGCAGGTGCTTTGTATGAAACAGGGCTGAAGAGTTCTCAGAGAACAAAAGATCTGGGGATATCTTCTAGAAGAATGGAATTGTTCCTCCTTACAAGGATCAAATGTTGTTGCCTAAATGCAGTATGCAGCCCGAACCGCAGATCTGACGAGGCGGCGCTGACTAGAGCCGTTTATCACTTCCTAGTCCTATCATCGACTCCAAGGCTCAGTCACGGCCCCCAGATTCTCTAGCTCTCGCCCGGTTGATTACCGCCGCTAGGTTCACTACAGTGAACTTGGTGGCTGTGCTAAGTGGTCAGCTGAGGCCAGAGGAACGCTTACCAGTCGAATTCAGGTGCCTGCAATCAGCACTGACCTTTGATGAGCACCAAGTGACGTTTTCGTAAAGAGTAGGACTATTCCCGCGCATTTATTAAAGACGCCTCAATTGCAATTTCATCTGTGTTTGTACACGTGCATACTTGCCATTTCAGTCTTTTCTAAAAGATAGGCTTTGAATTCAGCCTTACAGAAATCATGCTTGGAAGATACCAATATGCCTACGCTTCCTGTTGTCGCGTCGGCTGAGACATTGGCTAGCAGCGTCGTCTCAGCATTTCCACGCGCGGTTAATCATTCTGGCGATGCGTTGCAAGTCATTTGTGCTTGGCCTGTTTCTGGTCAATATGGCACCGGCACACGAGTCCTGTGAGTATTATTGGAAAGGCTGAATCACGTTCAAAACTCACATTTTCTCACAGTTATTATGTTCTCATAGCTGCGTGTCTAGTCGCACGGAGAGAAGAATGGCTCGTGAATCCTTGTTTGGCCGCTGCTCTGGTGTTGCCAGCCGTTGCAGCTATTCACGGAATTGTCTTGACAGCGATGCACAACCCTCGTAAGCCACGACATAATTTCAGTGTGACGAAGTGAATCTAACTCGCGCAAAGATGCGGTCGACATGGACATTTTTGGCGCCTTTCAACTCTGCGCAATCGGCATTCTCGCGGCTCCAGTAACTGTCATGCTGTCAAAGACTTACTTTAACGACCCTGGCAGAAATACCATCTTTTTGTGGACGTTTCTGCTACTGATCGGTAAGTTTGATGATCTACCACTATTTAAAATGCTAAGATATTTAGGTCTGCTGTGCATGACTGTCGAGTTCTACCGAATCCAAACACACGATTGTACTATGAATGCCTCAGGACACCCAGTCTCATCCAAGGCATCAGAGTTCCAATATATGGAGGGAAATAACTGCAACCTAATTTGTTCAGTCCAAGACGGGCCTTCATCTCCCATGAGAGGCGGTTCAGCCAACAACATTTATGTCATCCCAGCACCACACACGCTCACGTTTGGTGCGGCTACTCTCCTCGCTGCAGCATGCTGCGTGCACGCCGTTTTGTGTCTGGTGTCCATGTGGGATCGCGTACTTGAGATTAACTGGAGACGACGATTTGGACGACAAAACGACGACCCAGCCAGTGAGGACGATAGTGCCAACAAGGGCGTCATGAAGAAAGTCAACGACACAATTGGGTTCTTTCTTCGTATTCTTGCTGTTCCAGTGTTTGGGGGCGCTGGGCTAGCTATTCTGATAGTGGGCGAAATTAACTTCTTCAGCCCGCAAGTCGACTATCAGACGGAACCCATGGCCAATATCGGTAAGTCTTTCAGTCAACCAAATCCTTTTTCTCTTGTAACCGATATTGACACACAATTGAAGGTCAATGGGCTCCAGTCACAGGTACCGCGATGGCCATGATTGGATCACTCTACTTACTTTTAGCCCGACATGCTGGGCACGGAGGAGATCCGTATGCTACCGTTCATCATTGCAACTGTTCACATTGTCACGTCAACAATAGCTCACGGCGAAGCCAAGCCTCTAATATCGGAAGCAGCTCCTCATTAAACAGTCGAGGTCTTTCTCCGAATGACTCGAATACAATAACGCGTCCACGAACAAACACTGATCAATTGTCACCAACCTTCGACGCAACTCGCCCACGCTCTTCAACATCTTCACGGATGCAAGAGATTTCGCTTGATGAGGACAACGGTCCTTCAAGGAATCCATACAGACAAAAGATTGAAAACGCCTTCTTCAAGATTGGCGAAGCCATCGGTACTCCAGCTCGTGACTTTATTACCGAGCCGACGAGTCGACCTGGGAACCATGTTGATTTTCCGGTGATTCCGGGAGAGCGATTCCGTACTGAGCGTCTTTCTGCTGTAGAAAGAGAGAGGGATCGACAACAAGAGGAAGAAGCGAGTCCTACAAGGTCAAGACCGGCTAGCTTTGTTGGTAGTGAGATATCTGTACGCACTGTTGGACGTTCTACATCGATGCCTATACCACCGCCGCCCGCGGCAACGACAAGGCCGAGATCGAGTACTGGACCGAGGACAAGGTCAACACCTTTAAGTTAACATTAATTGATACCATTTGAGAATGATAAGAAAGAGATAAGCGTGATTGAACATTTATGAAATCACGGTAGCTCGTCAATCAAAGTGAACTAAGTTTACTCTTGGAAAGATAATATTAAATCGTTGTTGAAACGTGTTGATTATTAAAGAGGCTATGCCATCTACAACTCAAGCCAGCTCAAGCTCAAGTGATGCAGATATTAAGCTATCGAATCGGGCCTTTCCTCCTGACCCTTTGTCGATGATTCATCTTCACTTGCTGTGACCTTGATCTCATGACTATGCTCCAGGCCAGACAAGACAATCCAGGTTGGCACGATGCACAGAATGGTGATTCCGAAGTTGAGGCCAATGCTGACAAAGTGGTTGGCGTTGCCTTCAGATTGCATCCTATCCACTGTTAGTATTTTGACTTGTCAAATTTTATAAAGGAAGACTTACGCCCAAGCGACAGTTTGTCCCAGAGCTTCAAATCCTCGCAGGATACCGCAGTGATAAGACAAGGATGAGATATCAGTGGTGTACTGTCCGACAAGCCAGTACAGAAATTGCTGGAAGGCTTGTCCTCCGAACTGCCAGAAGAAGATCAAGGCATATGACTTGCCGAAGCCACCCTTGAACCAGTCAAATACCGGAGGCTCATCTGCGTCGTAAAATTGCTTCTGGAGAATGGTTGCCCAGATCCATGTGCCAATCAGCACTGTCACAATTGACAGGAATGCGATTCGTGCCCGTGTCTTGATGTAAATCGACTGACGATCCAACAGACCCGCGATCATGAATGAGCTAATAATTCCAGCAAAGTTTGTAAAGAACGACGAAAAGGCACGAGCTCGAACGGTAAAGTAAGTCGTCAACCAAGTACTCATGAATCCGTTGAAGAAGTAGCTGATGAAGAAAGCGGGAATCAACAAAAGCATGCGCTTGGTGACAAGGAGCGATAGCACAGCCTTGAACTCGGCCAACCAAGTCGCTTGCTTCTGTACGATGACGAGTGTTCGGTCTTTACGCTGGACACGTTCTGCTGGACTCAGGAAAAGGGCGATTGGTAGTCCGAGACACATGATGACGATGAAGACGATGTATGTCGCGGAACTGACGGATCCTTTTGAGGCTGTTTGCGCGTTGAGGCCGAGGTTGATGGCGCCTCCGACAATTGGGCCGGCTGCTTTGGCGGTTTGCCAGATAGCTATGACACCTGGTTAACTTCTGAACATCCTCGTCGTTTTATCTTTTGACTCCAGTCTAATTCCCGGACCAGGCATTGGTCTGGAAATAAAACTGAATCTGTGGTAAACTTACCAAGGTAAAAAGCACGGTCCTGAGGACTGGGGTATCCGATGATAATCGCTGCTTCAGCCGCCCAGAAGAACCCAGCCGAAATACCACACAACGCACTACCAAACAACAAAAACCATGTCGTCGGGGCGTAATTATTCGTGTAAAGACCGGCTCCATAAATGGGGTATCCAATCGCACCCAAAGCCAAGCCATATCGTAGTCCAATTCGGTTATTAATGGCACCAGCTGCGATACACACGGTCGCAAAAAGTCCATACAGTAGAGCATTGGCCGCAGACACGGCGTAAGGCTCAGCAGCTCCTCCAGCTCCTAAACCGCCCAAAGCGTCCCACATACCAGGGGCTGTGAAGGAGACGCCACAGGCAATTGCGATCTGGAAGGGGATTGATCGGAAGATAGAGGGTCTCGTATGTTGGGAAGCTTCGTTATTGGTCTGTTCCCCGATGACCTCGGGGTTCTCGTGAGAGGACGCCATGGTGCTGGATATCGTTTGCCACAACGAGACGACACTGGAAACAAAAGACAAGATAGCTAAAGTGAAGACTGGAAAATGATTCTATTTATTTAATATCTATATGGCCGTGCCATGCTGCAACGAATATTGCGTGCGATTGCGTGCTCAACGAACTCGTCGCCGCCCTGGCTTGCCGGACGTTGAAACCATGCTAGGAGGGACACTAATGGAAATGATGAGAACTAGTTTCCATTTGGACCCATTGTCGATCTCTGTACCTGCAGATGTGAATGTTTGTTGGAGGAGTAGAAGTTTCGGTGCATATAGTTCCGGCAATAACCTACTAGAAAGCCAACTCAATAGTGAGAATATGTTTTCTTCTTATACGAGAAAAACAAAAGATTTGATCATTCAAAAGGCATTCCCAACGTTTGATAGTTGTGGACATGACACAACTGGAAAATTCTTCATCACCGAGTACCGCCGAGCCGGAGGAAATTCTTTGAGGCATTACCTAACATTAATGGGAATAATTGGGGCTCATAACTCCAAGTACTGACGAAGTGGATGGTAGACATTCAAGCCGTAATTAGCGTAAACCAAGACAATTCAGATGCAGTTAAAAAAGACTTCAAAGTCTAAGTAGAAGTGGAAGAAATAAAAATAAGGAGGTTATGTTCAGTGCATCTACATAGATTGTATTGGGTGTTGATGTCAGACGCTTGACAAGCATCGTAGTGAAGCTCTTTAGCCCGCTTTTTCCGTCGTTCAGCGGAAGACCCGGAGACTTGTTTAGTAGACCCGCACTCAAGACGCCACGCTGGGTAGCCGAAGCCGTTTCACAATATCGATAACGTTATCGCTAGATGGACTATCTTATCAGCAATCATCATGAATTGAAGCATTGAGTGATATATATTGTAGATTATACGTGCCTCATTCTTGGAATAGAAGAGGCAGGTCGAAGGAACACATGCAACTTCCCCTCTGTCGATCAGCATTGGCATTTGCACATGAGCCTCGGCAACGGCTATATCCTTGATTTCACCCCACCTTGATATTCGGAGAAGACATATTAAACCACCAAGATGTGAGGAGAAGCTCGCTCGATAGATGGCTTCTCTCCGCACTTGCTTAAAATCACTGATAGTGAGTATTCCAGCCAGAATACTACTGACAATGGTTGTCGACAACACTCAGCCCGAGGGTGAAAATCCCATTGGCGAATATACCGTAGAGTTCCTTGGTACTCAATCCTCCAACAACAGCGCCAGTCGACGAGATCTGGGCTTCACAGGTCAACTTGGAGGAAAATGGTACGCTGTCTACGGTGACACATTGTGGTGCGATGCCGGTGTAACGGACCCAGCAGACGACACGGAAGGGTTTCACGGCATGGTCAGGAATGCCGTGTCCGCTCTCACCGATGATCCGCTGGTAGTGGAGGATTTACACCTGAACGACGATGAGCCGGTTCCTCACCAGAAGCAGTTTATGCCTTTCAATGAAGAATGGGGTGAAACAAACATGTTTGGTTTTGGAGGCACGGGCATCGTTGAGACACATTCCGATAGTGCGACGGGTGTTCTCTACTACCTCGTCGTGAGTACAAACTTGATATACAAAATCTATATACTCACTATATCCCAGAACGATAACGAACACTACAAGGGCGCCGGCGTAGCTCAGATCGAGCTAGTCAACGATATCCCCACGGTGACCCATCGCTTTGGCGACAATGGTTATTGGTGGGATGGAGATAGCGTTCCCAAGTATGGCGATGTCGCGACCTATCGAGATGTCAACAGCGAATACATCTACATCCTAGGAAACCCACCAAATCCCATCACTGACTTCCCCGACAAGATGTATGTGTACATGGCTCGAGTACCTGCTTGCGATGCTTTTGAGCTCGAGAAGTATGAGTATTGGTGGGGTAGAGAAGAAGGTTGGAAGAGTGAAGCTCTTACGACATGTAACTGTGAGACTGCTGTTATGTGGGGTGTTGGACAGGGACAGATTGTTTTTAACAATCACTTTGGGACGTACATCTACGTTTATCTTGATCTTTGTGAGTCATAGCCACCTCAATTATCTAACCTTATTATGAAAATTACTGACAACTTCACCATAGCTGGCACAGTTTATCTCAAGACGGCGCCAAGACCTGAAGGTCCGTGGACAGAAGGTAAAGAAATCTACAAAGCTGAGCCCATTGATGGTGGTTTGGTGTATGCTGGAATAGCGTACCCTCATCTGGACGAGTCAGGTCAGACGCTGACGATTGGTTTCACAAACAACAACTGGATTCAAATTATCAAGGTCACATTTGAAGATTAGATTACGGCGGATCATTGGATGTTTAGAAGAAAACTATATTTATACACTTTCATCATACATGACTGCACCTATTATCACATTACAACTCGTCTTCCTTCTCATTCTCACAAACGCCATCAAAATCTCCAAACTTTTCCATACCAGCGCTAATAATCTTCTTGAACTCCTTAAAAGAACAACTAGCACCCGGTCCACTCTGACACAAAGGCAGAGGTCGTGGTGCAGTGTTGGCAATGAATCTCACATAGTCTTGCTTCTCAGTCTGACCACTTTCGGCACCTGGTCTCTCGCAAGTCATTTTCTCCATACCAACATGGCCCAAGAATGGAATGAGATCAGACATCTTCCATGCCCGTACGTGGTTGACGTGAGTGGTTGGAAATTCATCAGGTCCTTCGCTTGATGATGAATTGAAGATTCCAAGTGCAGTGGCAACAAATGGAGGTACTTCGCGGTGTGTAAAGTAAAAGAACAGGCGCTGATCTTTGGGCCATCCTGAGGATCCACCATCGGACAAATCCGCGTTGTTATCGATCTTGTCGAAAAGTTCAGACTGCGAGTTCAACCAAGGGAAACCAAGATAATTGGATAGAGGGTTAAATGGTCCGACCATGTGCGCATACTTCATGTCCCACGCGTACTCGTAGGAAAGCCATTCTGCATCAGAGAACAATTCACATATCGGCGACCGGGCTCCTCTGATGGCTGATTCGTAGCCACAGATGGATTGAAGAGCAAAGACATCTTTGGGTGCGAGCTCGTAATCTTCGGGGGTGTAAGGACGGAGGCGACGCGAAACTTGCTTGCCGTAGTTGTTTACAAACTCCATTTGTTGATCGGTGCCGGGAGATTTCGTGAATTTCGAACAAGCCTTGTGAGGAAGAAGTGCGCGAGTGCCATTGTTCAATTCCTTCTTGTCAAAACGAGTGATCTCGATGTTTCCATCCTCAGGGAACTCCTGTAAGAAGGCCTTGGCAGTATCGTATGTTCTGGCCTTGGTGTCCGCAATCACACGCTTCACCGACGGCGCAAGGTGTCGATAACGCTTGACAAGATGATGTCCGACCTTCTTAGCATCCTTCTTTCCAGAGGGTGTCACATCCTCTAGATGATCCTCCTCAATTGGAGAATACCACTTGTTCAAGAACTCGAGCGGACCCGAAAAGCCACCTCGGTGCTTCTCCAATTTGTACAGGAAGGGTTGGATGTAATCTTCGTACTCGGCATCGTTGGCGTAGATCGCGGCGTGTCGGATGAGATACGAGGCAGCGGTTACTGTGCACCCTTCGGGCGCAGCGTGTGACAGGCCGAAGCCGACGGCATCGAAGTACGGCGATATTCCCGGGAGATGAAGGAGGGGGTCGAATTGGTAGCCTTGAGAGTGATCGAAGGTATCGATTGGCTGTTGGATGACGGACGCAAAAGCAATTGCTGGTAAAGAAGCCGCAGCCGCAATTCTAATCATGTTGTAAGGCATCTTGTCCGAGTAATTGAACCACTTCTGAGCTTCAAAAGAGGATGGAGCATCAGGGTTGTAAAATCCCGTCTTGGCCCTGGATTTAGTATGGCCAGGGGCTGGTGAATCTATGACGTACAAGGAATTTAGTGGAGCCTAAATCCTTGTCTTTCGATTTTGAAGGTTAAAACCAAGTTTGGCGAGACGCTAAGCTTTAACTTAAGCCCACACGTCATATGTAAGGGGAGAAAAACATTCTTCAGGTACAGTAACATGCATTTTAAATCGAGATGAAGAAAATAGCTACGAGGCATATACGCCTCTTTTCCAATTTAAATCAGAGAGATACTCTTAGGATTCGGTCCCATCAATAACCTTAGGCAACATTTCCACAAACAACGTCTTCCGAATGGCAGCTACCATAAAGCCTGGTAGTCGCCAATTGCCATAATGGCCAGTACCAGACTTGGCGATCTGCACACCAATCATGCCTGTCAATTGGACACCACATTAGCTTTCCACACTTCTCAAGATCAAGAAACAGCACATACCAGTAGTTGAAGCCTTGTATGGAGTAAGCGGCTTGCCGCTCACAATCGATACAAAGTTCTTGCCCATATGAGCCGACTGCTTGTTGACGAACCAGAATTGAGGTGCCTCGACGTTGCTCACGTCTCCGACTGCAAAGATATCTTCGCGGCCTTCAACAGCGAGGTACTCGTTGACTTTTACAAAGCCGTTCTTATCGAGTAGAGAAGGAGGCACGAAGGATGAGTTGGGGATCACGCCAAAAGTTGGAATGACCAGATCTGTAACCACTTTTTCTCCGCCTGATAAAGTAACTTCTTGTCTGCCGTCGGGAAGAGATACGGGCTCGCTGACCTTGGTGCTGAGTTTGATCTTGACACCCAAGGCTTGTAGTTGACTTGATGCTGATTTGGATACACTCTCTGGACGGTTGTCGAGGACAGCAGGACCGGATGAAACCTTGACATGATCGTTAGCATTACACTTAGGGTTTAGTAGGTCATTCAGATGAAACTATACCAAAGTGATTTCCTTTTTGCTTCCGTACTTGTTGGCCAATTCTCCCGCGGTCTCTACGCCTGTTGGTCCTGCGCCCGCGACAATGATTGACTTGGCTTCTCCTACACGCTTCTGGAAGGCATGCAAGAACTCCCTGGTGGCTTCGGTTGACCCTCTTGACTTGTACGGAGAGCCTACACTGGTTCTCGAGCCGGTGCCAATGAGGAGATAGTCATAGCTAATAGGCGTCTCTTGTCCAGCTCTGTAGACCGTCACCTGCTTATTATTGACATCTATCCCGGTCGCCGTACCAAGAACGAACTCGAATTTGTCGGAACCGTACTGGGAAAACCCGGCTGCTATAGACTGAAAGAGGTTCTCATCGGGAATACTTCCTGGAATTATCGCACGAGGGGCGGCGATATTCCAGAAGAAGTGAGTATCGCGAGAGATAAGTGTTACTTTGTGAGGTCCCACATTCTTTCTTGCGGCGTCTTTGAGGAATCGATGGGCGGTTTTTACACCGGCGAATGAGCCGCCGATTATCACGATGTGCTTGGTTTTCTGCGACATTATACTTGGATCGGGTGAGTCTTGGAGGAAGAGTTTACCAGTAAAGAGGTGGAAGATGTTAAGTGCGGCCGAGGCCAACCAATTAAGAAAATCCCCGAAAGACATGACAAGCGGTCTTCACGAAGTCAAGACCAAAGACAAATACAGTAGTCCACGCTATCTATTTAATAGTCACGTCGGCGACTTTTGAGTGTCTGCACTCGTTAGTGTGACATTTCGGCCGGTAAACGGACGCAAAATGATGACCGTTTATTCCGTATTATGACTACTGCTTATAAATTCCCATGTCTCTGTCTTGGCTTTCCTCTTGGCTTATTATACCAAATCTCACCTCATCTTCCGCGGAACGAACGCCATGCCAGCAGATAATTACCGTGCCGCGCGCGTTTGAGTTTAGCGATGTCCAAGACAAGGTTTCTGACGTGGGCTTACCTGCAACGCGACTGGCTTTGATTCGTTACCGCGCGGGTATTTATAAGCCCGCAGCTAGATTGACCGGTTAGTTGTAATACTTTTGAGGGCTCAATGTCACTCATCTGGTCTGATGGGCTGGACTAAGTATGCGCTTCAATCGATTTTGGTTATAAGTCTCTGAGACGGGCTGCGATGGCAATCCTGTGATCGTTGTCTAGCTTTCCTTGGGTATAAGGAACGTTGCTCGCATCGTGCTAGTATGCAGGCTTGGACTACCATCCTGGCCCCCGTTGTAAGATTTTAACTAATTTAATCTGAAATGATGTGCTCTGCCAATCATCCAAGTAGTCTTTCCAACCATTTTGTTAGTGTTGCAATCGACCTCACTCCAAACGTGCTATGCTTCGACGGGGATTTTCTTGTGCCGATCGGTAATCAGGTCACACAGGTGTGATACCCAGCTGACAGGAAAACAATGGCCCATACCCCCAATTAGTGTTTGCGAAGAATACCTAGAAAATTGACGTCGAGTTTAAGGAGCAATTAAAAGATCCTGAAATATTCTACGCTCCATTTTTAGGGCTACTAGTCTACAACTTGGCATATGCATAAATTCTCTATGAATTGCGCTTATTTGCATCGCCCCTAAAGCGGTCCCTTAATCTATGTAGTTGACTGAAGTAGCATTTTAGACCTAAGCCTCAAAGTCACCAAGTTACCGAAAAGATACCGCGGACGCCATACCACAAAACATGAGATTACCTATCTCTCAGTAAATGGTACGCAGTATCGTCAGCTTGCTCAGAGAGGATTACCAGTCTGTGGATAGGGGTGTCTGCCATCCCTCAGCCGCTGCGGCAGCTCGTTCCCGGTATACCCCGCTTCTACGTTCGTAGGCCATGGGCTTGCTGACCCCGAACCTTGGCTAACATATGTCTCAGCCATCGAGTGACTACAGCTGCTCTGTTCATGCATTGAGACCATGGTTGAACTGGCGCTACTCTGTAACATACGTTCCACTCGAGGGGCGATACTGCGGACCTGTAGTAGCAGGAGCAGGAGATGGAGTACACGATCTCTGCTGTGGCACTGAGAGATGTTGCTGGATACTGGGGTGATGAAACTGCTCCGGAGATTGCATAGAATCTGGATACTGCGGATAATTCGACATTGGCATATTTGGCGCTATTATAACTACTAGCCTTTATCTAGTCTTAAGAGAAATTAACATCTTAGAATAGCCTTAGCGACAAGCAAGCAAGATGAATGTAGCATTCATTCGTCCAGCAAGGATTCCCATCTCTGCGAAGGAGATATCAGGCTCCCCACGAAGTACATAAACGGGGTAATTTCGAAGGGCGACCTTGATGCCGGTGTCGACAAGACCGGGACCCTTTCCGGGGACTTTGCCTAAGATAGCTTGACAATCGCTATCGCTCAGCATTCCATAGTCGCCTAGTGAGGAAGACTGGTACTCTGGGAAGCTCGTTCCCCTCAAGTACGACTTTGCTTCATCGAAAGTGAGTGGCTCATTTGACTTTGTGATGATCTTGATGCGTGGATTGGAGAACGAGCCAGGTCGCGAGTTGCCATGAGCAATAACCACAATCGTGCTCATGTTGAATGCTGAATGGCTTGTGTAAGATGATGATGTTTCTTGTCTGTGATCGGAATGGGTAAAAACAATGAGGACTGTTTGATGTTTTCTGGGACTGGTGAAGATGGGAAGGAAAGTTGAGCCATAGTGGCCAGACGCGGGTTTATATACTTCGAGACTGGAGAGAGATTGGTAAGTCGGCCGACCAGTTTGTGACTTTAGCACGGACTGGGGATATCACATGCTTGGCTGAGTCTAGAGCGACATATCAGCCCATGTAAGAGTGTTTATTCAGCTCGCCACCGGCCATGCGGCTTCCAAGTAGCCAAAGCCACATCTGGGCTGCATACTAAACTAAGAGTGAAAAACATAAGGTCAGTGGGACATCCAGCCAGCCACACGTTGACCTGATGGACTTTTGCAAGCTCAAGGAGGAGGGGTGGAGATATTACCGTGCAATGGAATGCACTCTCCTTTCACTAGTTTCCTAAGTCAAATGTTGATATGCAACTAGAAAGTTTCTTTGTCTCATATCTCTCGCCAACAGTCATAGCGTCAGTCGGTGAAGCTACACTAGAAGTTGCTTAAGCAGCCCATCTTCTCTAGTCACGACAAGGCAGGTGGGCATGGCCTTGTCTTGCCATGTGAAATTGAATCCAACGTAACTCTCATCGTGTCAAATGTCCAAAGCTTGACTGTCTTATCGAGTCCAGAGGTAAAAACTGTGATGGCAGGCTCCTCTGCTTCTACAGGCTAACAGGGGGGGTATCTTTCATAGTGCTAGGTATCTAGAAATCTATACACCATCTGCAGATACTGATGGAACTCAATTATGTGACATTTTTTCTACAGCCTGCTTTAAAGTAAAGTAAAGTAAAGGAAGGTGGAACTCAACAGCGGGTTTGTTACCATACCCACTACCATAGTTCAAGACCAGACCTACTGAGGGCCAAGCTTATCCCCACTCTGAGGACAATCTTGGCTCGTTATATCATCAACTGAGAACACTCAAGAACGGCTTTTAGTGAATTGACTCGATTACTGAAATGACAATAAAGGCTAACACAAAACTAAGATCAAATTTAGATAACTTGAACCTGGCCGAGACTTGCTAAGTAAATTCCGAAAGCGACTTTCTGATCAGGGGTAAGCTGTCGCCACGCAGTTCCAGGTCTAATCAGCGAATCAATCTCATCAGGAAAATTCGTCTTGAAGAGAATGTTGAAAGGAGTGATCTTGGCTTCGACTTCGTAGTGTCCGTCCTCATACAGCTTCTGTATCTTGGTTGCCAAGGCATTGGACTGACTGGACATGAAAACGTCCACGAGGTTCACTCTAGCTTTCTCATTAGCGACAGGGTCATGAATTACCGCATCACGAGCAATTTCGACGTTGATTGTTTGGTTGTTTGGGGTAGGATTCTCAAGTTGTCTGTAGGCTATAATGTCGACATCTTGAATCAGGCCTTCCAACTTGACCAGACGTTGTTGCTATGTGACAATGTCAGCACTAATCTTTGTTTCTCAACAACTCTTGTTGAGGGCACCAATGATTACTTACGTTCATGAGACGCCACAGCTGGTAATTCTTGACTGTGCTTGCCCAAGCTGGGGGGCTATACAGGAGTGTTAGCGGTTTCAAAATAGTGCATCTTGTCTCTCCCTCTCGAGCTCTCATGCGTGCAGGAACAATATAGGATCATGCTGTTGATGGACTTACTTTGAACAAAGAAGTGTGTCACCGCCATGCGCATCCCAAGTGAGACGGACATCTTGAAGCAAGGAAGCGGAACCAGTGTCTTGGGAGTTTTCATCAACCTTGGCGACATTGATGCTGCCACTTGCCTTTGGGCTCTGGATACTGACACCAGCAGCAATTCGAGTGCGATCCTTGACTTGATCGAGATGGGAAGTCTCGGTGCTGGAAACGTTCCTTGTACTATGCAAGAAACCACCCAGGGTGAACTGAGACACAAATACGGATCCTGCAGGCAAAAGACTTGGGTTAGCAGCATGCACGTTAAACACACGCCTAGTTAGAAGCCTCTAGGAAGAATTAATACCATAGTCCCGGAAGAATTTGTCCCTGGAGTTTCTGTCCGAGACTGCCAGAGCATCCCGTCTGCACTCCTTCGTGAGCTCCAAGCAATCCTGGTCGAGTTCAACGATCACTCGTGGAAACTGCGAGATTTTGTGTTAGTTAAAACCCTTTGAGCATTATATTGGGCTAATTATGAAGTCAGAGTGAAAACTCACATTGTAAGTAACAACCAAACTGCTCACATCTACTGAGGTTCGGGTTTGGCTGCTGAAGGAATGTTCCTTCTCAAAAGATGCGGAAACACTGGCGGGAATGCTAGCAGAACCGCCACCACTGGAGTTTTAAAGCATATTTTAGCAAACGTTCACCTCGGGCGAATATGCCGATTGCTGGATGGGTTGACTTACATGCTTCCGCCAATGGCGAGGGAGTTAAACCCTTGCTTGGTGAGGGTGTGCTGGAATTGATTCCTGATTTCAGTGACACCTACGCTTGCATCGTCGGCAATGTAAAACGGCGGGAACGGGGGGAGGTCCTGGGATGAATGGTCAGTCATATCGTAGTTCGCCACAAGTGAAACTCAGATATTTTTCATGCTTACCTTTGAGGAATCTTGGCTGCCTCCATCTGCTGGAGGTACGCCAACAGGAGCAGCACCCTTGAGCTTGAATGCTGTTAAGTAGAGTCAGCACTCTGCAAATGTACCTAGGACGTCTATAGATTGGCCTGATTCTGCCGGTGAGATGCCAACCATATCGTGCTAACCTCTCTTACGAGCTTTTACCATAATGTTCTTTTCGAAATCGTAGAAGTAACCATGTAAAGCTCGGTTATTGGTAAGAACTTTATCCCACTGCTCTTCTGTCATGTCTGACGGCTCTGGAAGCCCACCGGGACCAGCAACGACAGAGTAGTCAGACTTCAGACTGCTAAGTTCTCGATCAGTGAAGGTAGGAAAATCTCCCTGTTTCAGTCTGCTCTCGCTGATGCCGTCCAAAAGTTTGGACAGAGCATCATTGCTAGCCGGGAGGGCCAGTGGAGAAGACGCAATCCTCCCGTTGGATACCTTGAGGGTAAGGATGTTAACGCCCGTATCGATAGCTTGGACATTATTCTTGGTGTCATCTTTGTCCTTCTCTCCTGATCACGGGACGCAATCAGCTCCTGGACCTAGTCCGACGGGAAACACGAAGCAGAAAGTTAAATCACTTGAAAGGAGGGGGGTCGGTGAATTTTACTGACCCGTTCCAGCTTTGTTTTCGGCTTGAGTGGCAGTGGCAGCAGGAGGTGGCAGAATCTTTTGGCCCTAGCGACATTTCCAAATTAATAGACTATTCTAGCAAGTAACATATGGATGTAAATATGAACAGGAAAAACCATACCTCTGGGGTCAGTGACATATAGTACGCCAGAGACGTTTTGTCATCAATACGGCTTTTGCCATCGAGGGTAAAGAAGAGTTTGTTCGAGCTACAAGTATATTTAGGTCAGATTTTGAGATAAGATTATGTAAAGTACTCAAAAGTTGAGTTACTATACTGCGCACTGGGTGTTGCAGAGAATAATCGCTCTTACATGCGACATGTGTTACGAATCATGGCCAAAAGAATCTTGGTAGGATCGCCGTTCTCTAGGGCCGTATTGGGAAAGGACCTGAAGGTCATGCCCGCTGGGCCATCGACAGTAATATGGAAGACTGGAATTGCCATTGTAGAAGAGGTGCAGATAGATGCTTCACACAAGAAGTTGGTCGAAAGTATTCGGATCTTAGGGCGGAAAAAATATGAGGATATTTGAGCCAAGATTTGGATTGGTGAATTACTTGTCCCGGGCTGGAAGGCAAGATAAAGGCTTTCATTCTCATCACATTCCGTCCCTTGATTTCCAATCTTCAGCTTGTTTCTGGTATGGTAAAGCGCCATGAGTTCCCGCGGGTCGCGGCGATCCATTCCGCCAGTTCAGCGAAGTTTTCCACTACAACGTTGGGCTATTGGCTGTCCTTTCGATAGTGGCTACGAACGAGGCTGCCTGAACAGAAACCCAATGTCTCACAGGAAATGGTCCACGGCCTGTGGATCCGCGGACATCGCTAGTTATGATAGCTCCTCGTAATTAGCCTAGGTACCTTAAGCATCTTAAGCATGTACCGTTTAAACAACTATCACAAAGATTGTCTTCCTTTCATTGGCTAAATTACCATTAGCGGTATCCATGGGGCGTGGTGGGTTTCTGGGGCTAGTGGAAGTGGCGTTGAACGCGGTCCGGACCGGCGACTATATCAGGTAGTGTGACTGGTAGTGTCAGCTTGGCGGGTTGGGGACATACGGGGAGACAAACCAACAAAAAAGAGCGAAACGCAAAACTGCTCCGCTTGCAAGAGACAACATAACGTCTCTATCCGGATCTGTTCTGTATTGGATGGAACGCATCACTTAGGCTCATAATCACCAGGATTGTCCACTTATTGCCGGTACAGCTGCAACATTCCAATATTGAGCACGTTCTTTAGCCCCTCCTTTGAGACATGCATTAGACATAGCGCGCTTGGGTATTTTCATCAGGCTAGAACTCTAGATCAGCATGCCACTTGACAAAACCAACGCAAAGAGGAGGAGAGGCTGGATAAAGGTGAGCTGAAAAGGAGGAGGGGCTTAATATTGACGAGCTCAAGCAGAGACATGGCTTGATAGAGATGAGCTGAGAAAGAGAGTTCGTTTACTGCGACCGCCTCGCGCTAATTCTATACATAGATGGAAAGGATATCCGATAGAGACGAGCTGAAACAGAGACAAGGCTAGATCAAGGCCGGCTGAACAGGTCACTATTTTTCAAGGTGGTTAGTCTCATGTTTGGGCTGGGAGGCGGTGAATCTCGTGCTAGTTGCTTCTGCAAACTGTTTGTAACTGCCTGTCTGATTATCTTGTAATAGTATGGAATTTACTGTTGCCGTTCCAGGTCGTGTGTTGGCCACGGCAACAAACAGGTTTGACTGTCCATACCATGGGCAAGGTCGAGTAGTCTTGCCCGCCCAAGTCTAGACACGAACATCAAGTATATAAGCATCGCTGTCATCCTTTCACATTTGTTGAAATTCACCCAGCATCTGCATAGCACAGCTTTCAACTACTACTTTTCAGAACTATAACCGAATTCTCAAGTTCCCAGCAGCTTCTTATCCCTATTCCTGAAATCATGTCTGTCGCTTGGAACCCAATCAGTCACGATGAGATTGAGAGCAAGAAGGCTTTCGATGATCTCAGCCGCTCGACAGACAAGGTTGTTCTTCCGTCTGCTGAACCGGCTCAGCCTAATCGGTTCATCCTGCGCTCCAAGGGCTACTTTGGCAAGTCACATCAAGAGAGGTGTCCCAGTAATGCATCTCAACTCAGTCTAACATCCTCGGATGAATAGATCTTCAGGCCTATGTCTTGAGCGGAAAGGAGTTCCCTACGAGCTACCCCATCTTCGATGCCAAGATCCCCAAGTCCACTTTCAAAAAGCTTTCCGAGTTTGATAGTGATATCTATGATGTACGTCCGAGACATTAGGGTTGATTGTTGATTACATTTTGTTTCTTACTGACCTTAATCCTCCCGGAAAGAAAACTAGGGATACCATGGTAGCTGTTGGTTCCACCTGCCTGGACTACCACAAGAACCACCTCGCCAAGCTCGGTATGTCAGTCCCGTTTTGTGCCCCTCCCTTTGACGTACTTCTTAAAGTGAGCTGATCAACCATTCATGTACAGTGACTGCTGGCCAAGCTGCTATTCAATACAGTGATAACACTGTTGAGTTGTTGGAGACAGCAGATGGCGTCAACTTGCGACACAACCTTGACATTATCATGAATGAGAAGTACACTTCGTCCGATAAATTTGACGACAACTACAGAGATGCCAAAGAGGCAGCCAAGATGACTTTAAGCATGCTGCGAGATGATGCGAAAGACAAGCAGAACAAAACAGACCAGATCACGCAGACTCTCATTCGAGTAAGCATCGCCCTCTCCCTTGATATAAATTCGAACCTCTTCAACCTGGGACATGGCTCACACATCTCCTCTTCCTTCCATTCAGTTCAAGGAGGAAACTCTCAAGAATCAGCCGAACGTCAAGTTTCTTATCAAGCAGTACAAAACCGGACCCGTTGAGAACAAATCGGATAAGAAAACGCCTTACCTAACCTACCTCAACAAAGACCTTGCCGACAGCCTTGTCAATTTCAACAAGATGGTGAAGGATGCCCAAGAGAAATATGCTGATTGGGTACGTGAAATGACATTTTTGTTCGGCGGCTCCTTTGTATTTTGGAAGCTAATTAAATTCCGATTCGTTCGCTGTAGGAGAAAAACACTGCTATTGCGATCGGCACCTGCTGGTTTGGACCTGTTGGATGGATTGTCATGGGAATCCATGCGGCCAAGGCTGCTGGTTTGCGCGAAGCCTATGACAACCTGCAAAGTCAGATCTCAAAACTCCAGCAGGACCGAAAGGAAGAGACGGACCTTATCGCATTTGTGAATCAGTTGATCGCTCAGTGCACCGACATCGACCAGAAGATGGCCGACGCCATCACTGCCATGACGGAGCTTAGTCTCCTCTTCAGCAACCAGTCTGATTGTTATGACAAGATTGCTGTGTCTCTCGACCGCATGAAAACCAGCACCGATCTGGGGGCTCTGAGATCCCGCAGGCAGTTCATCCAGTATCAGATGAAGGTTTGCATCGACAAGCTCAAAGAAGTAGGTCAATGCTTTTCTTTTTATACCTTGCTTATCAACTAGTTTAACTTAGCCATGCTAACGCCGTGTCTTCTTCCAGTTGAAAGTTGTGGCCGAGGAGTTTACTAGAAGTATTCTTACCCAAGTCAAACTCTAATGGCCTTGCCTGTCTCAGAGCTGATTTGTGTTTATCTAAGGCGTTATCTTCAAGGAGACCGAAAACATGATCAACTCTTATCTGCCGCCAGACAAGAAGGTCAAGTTTGAAGAAATCTGGGCCAAGTTCACGCCAGACACGCAGGATGCAATTCAGAATTTCGCTCGTGAGCATGGTTTGCAGAAGACAATTGATCAGGCCACTCCAGATCAGATTGGCGAGGTTAAGAAGACGATCGATGATTTGCGAAGACGGTTTCCATTCTTTGGATAGGTCATTAGAAGTTCTTTGTTATTTGGAGATTCAGTTATTACTGTGTGACTATGTAGCTTCTTCCAAGAGAAGACGGGAACAATAGTATGCAGTGGTCCGAGTAGCCGCGGCCTGTTATTCGTAATTAATAACTTATTTCAGTTTTTATATTCCCCAGGTTTTAAAAAGAAGAACTACATAAAAATAAAACCTAATAAAGAGAAGACACTTAGTAAAAAAACCTTGGAGATATGAACAACCCAGTAAGGAGCTTATTAATACCTAGAA
This sequence comes from Fusarium stilboides, assembly GCA_014822085.1. NCBI lineage: Eukaryota > Fungi > Ascomycota > Sordariomycetes > Hypocreales > Nectriaceae > Fusarium > Fusarium stilboides. The sequence continues at coordinate 93,642 of JAASAY010000117.1, forward strand.
TAATAGCTTCAACATTACTACCAAGGTCTTATAATACTATTAGAGCTCGTATTTGTATTAGAACTAAATTATATATTTAAATTTCTCTGACGTTTTAAAAGTATGCAGACTCTAGAAGTAATACTAAAGTAAATACTATAAGTATTAAGCCTAAAGATAAGAAGCCAGATAATAAAATAATCATCCAACTAATAAATCCCCACACGGCTATTATATTTGAAAACAGAGGGATCCATAATTAGTACGAGATTAGTGCAGGGACCAAAATACAACAGGATAGTGCACACCTTACGTAGATAGCTGTGATTAAGGCCAGACTAATCTTCTCCATATACCACTCAATCGCAGACCAAGAAGCGATGCAAGAAAAGTCAAGAGACAGCCGAAAGTAAACTCGAAAGCTGGAACTTCTTCTAAGCCTCGTGAAGCAAGATATAAAAGATGTAGCGGGAGGAGTGCCGGTAACAGTCTCAAAGCCCTCCATGGTAAGTCACCAAGCCAGCTGTTAACCGCAAAAGTACGAGAAGAAGTTTTAAACGCTTTCAATGACGTTGAAAAGATTTTTGCGCAAGTTGAGGTGTTTCTTCAAATATACAAAAACGATAAGAATCTCGAGAAGGCTTCAGTAAACTTGATTGCAACGATATTCTACGCTATAGAATGCGCGGTTGGCTTTTTCAGTAAAAGCACTGGTGTGTTATTCTATAATTGATGTCCCTCTCCTGTCATTTCGGCTGTACTGACTTGGCATCCAACCAATAGCCAAAAGGGGGATCACTGCAACTTCCAATCCGGGGAGTTACCGGCAAAAGATTACGGAAAGTCTTAGTGCAATTAAGTCTCAAAGTGAAACTCTCATCGCTGAAGCAGACATGGCAGGAAAGTATGAGATGAGCAACGGAATGCAAATGGTTCTAGATGGTAGGTCGAGGCCGTTCATATCTACCTAGGAGGACGCAGAGCTAATCGCATTACTCTTATAGGTATGGCGATATCGCAATCAAAGCTCGAAGAGTTGGGTCGCAAGCAGGAAGAGAGCGAACAGGTTTATAAGACATTGTTCTTGAATCTTATTACCGAGTTTCAGAATAACAGGAAAGGTAACGAGAGCGTAAGCTTGCACTCTTAGACAAGAGACTAATCACATTGCAGCCTTGGAATTGGAGAGAAAGGCCTTTGAGTATTCTCGTGCTTGTTCGCCAGCACCTCCAGGAGGTCCAGTAGTTTTCGAGCAGTATATCAACCCACAAGGTCTTCTAGATTGGATCAATATCCCAGACCTAGCACTGGGAGATATGAAGCACATCCGTCAAGTAAGAGTGAGAGTACCCGCAGTTGAACAGGCGCGCGCCGAGCAACTTGTACAGACTACAGGAATGAGGGACTGGCTTGTATCTCCCAGTTCATCCCAACTTTTGGTGCATGGGAACTACGATGCTAGGCGGCACGTATCAGGTTTAACGCTCCTATGCACATCTTTGGCCGATTCTATCGCCGAGAGAGCCCCGCAGTCTCTCTACCTCGTTTTCTTTTGTGGTCTACATGTCGATTCCGCCACAGACGAATTCACTGGCGGTCATTCCATGATCCAAAGCTTTATCTGTCAGCTTCTCTGTCAGTATGACTTTAGCACATCTGTGTCTTTCCAAGATGTGAGCCCAGAGCTACTCCTGCTAGGCGATATCGATGAGCTTTGTTGGTTGTTGGAGCTGCTTATTCACCAGCTGCCTAGCCCAATCCTGCTGGTCTGCTTGATCGATGGTATCGGGTACTATGAGCGAGAGGAGTTCGTAGACAGCATGGCAGACATCTTGGTGACCATTCTGAGGATTTCAAAAGAACAGCAAACAGCCGCCACTATCAAGGTTCTTCTCACTAGTCCTATAAGAACTATTGAAGTTCGTCAACCATTTCCTGACGAGCTAATTATTTCTATGGAATTAATAGCTCGGCCAGGAGTGATAGCGAGTAAAGGAAGGCTTGAGCGGCAATTGAGAGAATAAAGATAACTTCCCTCTGCATATGAATACCTTACATACGATACCGGAAACCCACCGTCTTCCAATCAGTTATATCTTCGTAGTCCTCCGGCCTTAGCTCCACACTCTCTCTACCTTATTTTCTTTTGTGGTCTACATGTCAACTCCGCCACAGACGAATTCACTGGCGGTCATGCCATGATCCAAAGCTTCATCTGTCAGCTTCTCTGGTGCAGGCTGAGGTGAGGAAGGTAATTGGGTCGATCATTGTGTTACCAGATGGAAGCTGTCAGCGGAGTTCCGTATGTCCAATGGATTTCCATTGGTTGTCGTTTTCGGAGGGGTTAGCGTGATTCTGTGCCCCATTGTCGCGATACTGCGGACACCCCTCAGCGTATTGTGAGACTCGGGTAAAGCCATTAGTAGTTTGGTCAGTAAATCCAGCGATTATTATATACTATGGACCGCTCTCCCACTTCTTAGTCATGACGAGCAAGACTCCCCGCTCTCTGCAAATCGATGCCGGCATCTAACGACTTGCATACACAAGCGCGCATGTAAAGAGGCCTTGCTTCGACTTACCCAACTCAACCAAGTCAGGCTTGGCTACCAAGATGTCCACCACGGAGGAGAACGACACTACGGGTCCTCTAGATATCGTGCGAGCCTTTACCACAACGACAGCCCAGAAACCGCCGTTGACCGAAACGCGTCGCATCGTGTTAGGCGATGGGTACCACGCGTTATCTCTCGAAGGTGGCTACTTCTCCCTTCAGCTGAGTGTGGCGCTGGACAAGGTCGAGCAATCTGCTGGCATTCAGCAAGGTTCTTTCACCTACGAAGGCAGGACCATCAATCTTGGGGACCCAGAGCCAGAGGTATGGATTGACGACAAAATCGCCGTGGTCTGGACAGGCACGAAACGACTGTCTCCAGAGCAAGAGCTGCTTGGTCGTTCATTGAGCATCTTCACGCTGCTGCGGGTCAATGGCGACTGGAAACTTGCCGGAGCCGCATCGACACAGCTCTCCATTGAGAGGCCGCCTCTAACGATCTCGACGGAGATCACCCCGGACTTGCTGGACTCTCTCGAACGACTGAAGAAGGCGAATCAAGATGGCAACTGGGAAGGCTCGGAGAAACTCGTGCTGCGCAAAGCCGGTGGCACATGGTTTGTTCAGCCGGGAGAGCCCCAACATGAGCTGCTTGAGGAGCATATCAGGGGTCCGACCGGGTGGTTCGGTCTGCCCTTGGATCGTGAGGTGGAGGAGAGTTTTGATGAGTTCAAGATCCGGGTTAGCGATGCCACGGCTTTGGTCTGGGCCCGCTTCACGGTCAAGTCCGGCGGTGATCCGATCAGGAAGGGCGTCAATGTTATCACGCTGTACTGGATAGATGAGATTTGGGTGGTCGCTCATAGTGCTGTATTCGCCCAAGATGTTTAGTGTTTTAGTGTGTGAGCGAAAGCCGCGCCGCGCAACAATTTTCGAAGGAGCTGTTTTTCTTCTTGTTTTCCTTTTCTTTTACTTGGGGAAGTCTACTTGACAATTCCTACAATTCAAAACACGATTTTCCAGTAACTGAAATCTACCCGCAATTTTTCTCACCATGCGCCGCAGTAATAATTTGTTGATACTCGAGACGAAATTGGTCTTCAGTCTTGAATGACGCGATCAACATTTATCATGATTCACGATGCTCGAATTGGGCTCAAACAAAATCCTGCCATCTTCCGTACGTCCGACACGAAATCCGATCGAGACTGCCTCACCCCTCGCTTCGTCGGCACTGCAGAAAGCCGAGATAAAGGCAGTCAATGGAGCCAAAGGAAGGGAACATCGCAAGTCGGTGCCTTCAGACCTCGACGGGCCGAGTCCGTTAGCTCCAAAAGCTAAGCTGGGCTGATGGCGCAATTGGACGGAACAGTTGGACCATCGGAGTTGCTTATGCCTGGGTCATGGTCCAATGCTATTGGCGGATGCGATCGCGGAGGGGAGGGGGGTGCCTATCGGTCGTCAAGTCAGTCAAGTGTCCGAGTTTTGCTCCGCAAAAGACAGGACCCTGGTCTCATGTGCAGTAGGCTTACATACATTGTGATCCAATAATCCTTGCCTATCGGCCAAGTCCAGGGCGTAGCGGGTGTCGCTTATTACCGGGGGGTCCCGTCGCCGCCGTTGATGGGAGAAGACTGAACTTGAGCAGAGCCAACCCAGAAGCACAGAAACCCTTCTCCGCAAAACTCCCAAAATGACGGCTGTTTCTTTAGATGACAACGACAAGAAAGCTTCGCCAGCTACGGCGCGCAGGGTGGCAGTGATTGGAGCTGGGATCAGCGGTGTCACTGCCACGGCCCACTTTGTTCGATATGGCCTCGATATAGTCCTCTTCGAGAGGTCTGCCGAAGCTGGAGGGGTTTGGCACTTCAACCCGCTTCCTAGTCTCGAACCAAGCTATCCCAACGACCGAGCCAAACCGCTCGACGATGAGATCCTGCGAGCCAACTGGGAGAACCAGTCCGAGATCGTCTTCGCCGCAGATCGCGACGACATACCTGTTTTGCATGCGCCGCCGGGACCTTGTTATGAGAATCTCACCACCAACATCCCCACGACTATCATGAGAAGTAGTCTCTTGTCCTGGCCTGAGGGAACTCCTGAGAAATTCGACCACCTTGCCGTCGAAAATTACATCTGCAGCATCTCTGAGTCAAACGGTGTCGCCAATGTGACCAGGTTCAACACGAGAGTGGAGGATGTCGCGAAGCTACCAGGTTCAGACCTCTGGCAGGTCCTATCTAGTACTCTCAGGCAGAAGGATGATGGAAGTTATGCCATCCACCGTAATTACGAGACTTTTGATGCCGTGGTGGTAGCCACTGGACATTACCAAGAGCCACACGTACCGGATATCATGGGCCTGAGCGAGTGGAAGTCTCGTTTCCCCGACCGTGTTTTGCACTCCAAGAGGTTTCGATCTCCCAGGTCTTTCAAGAACCAAAACATTCTATTGATCGGCGCCGGTGTTTCATCTGTGGACATCGCTCAGCATCTGGATGGCCATGCGAACAAGATATACCGCAGCTCAAGAGGTGGCCAATTTGACATCAATGCGTCGTATCTTCCCGCCCTCACTCAGGCCGTAGGAGAAGTCAAGGCTATGGAATTTAGTAGTCAGGCCGCGCCGGATGGCACGCTATCACCTGACCAGCCTATTCCGGGTAGGGTTGTTATCAAAGATGGCACCGTCCTGGAGGATGTTCACGTCGTTATTGTGGCAACGGGATACCTTACCACTTACCCTTTCCTCAAAGGGCTGCAGTCTGATGTGATGGATCGCGACAACGCGGATGAGAGTATTGTCATCACATCCGATGCCAGTATGGTGCATAACCTGCATAAGGACATTTTCTATATGCCAGACCCAACACTTGCATTTGTTGGCGTCCCGTTTCACTGCTCAACTTTCTCCCTCTTTGACTTCCAAGGCGAAGTGATTGCCCGTGTTCTCACCGGTCTCGCAAAATTGCCGAGCAAGGAGACTATGCGTGAAGAGTATAATGGGCGCAAAGCCAGCCGAGGACTGGGCAGGCTTTTCCATAGCCTCTTGCATGATGAAGTAGCGTACATGGATGAGATTCTGGAGTGGGTCAATAGCGATGCAAAGCACGGAGGACTGGAGCCGATGCCGGGCGTGGATGCGGAGTGGAAGGTATCTTACAAGAAGTTTAAGGAGGTTGCTATTGGCGGCCTCGAGACGGGAGGGGAAAAGTTGTAAGCGGTGTTTAGTTGAAATGGTAGAGCGGCCATCTTGACCCAAGTGTGCTTGTTATTAAAATGAATCGTCTCGAGGGAAGAAGAGTTATATTGCCAAGGAAGAAGATTCCTTGCCATGTAGCTGGAAACCTTGAGTTTTGGTGAATATACAAGCATAACATGTGAAAAGGAAAACAAAAGTTCTTTGCAAAGGTTCAAGCTAGGCCTTTATACCTTATTTGAGGCCTATAGCACCCTTATAAGGGCTTTTCAACATCAGGAATATATTATGGTTAAAATATATCTGCTTTAGAAACACTGACTGGGAATTAAATAAACATCCACCGAGAGCCTAGATTTATATTCCATATCTGTGCTGAGCTATCTACATCAGAACCATTCGAGAGTAACCATATTGTATGCTCTGCCTTCACTCTTAGATGTTGTGTCCATTGGCAGCGTGCTGAGTCTTCTTGCGAATGAGCATCCTTGCGGCAAGATCGGGCTGCATGGTCCCGTTCGGCATTGAGTGACGCCGAGGCTGGCCTTGACCCGGAGGAAATTTGATTTCGTAATTGAGCAGCAAATGCGCGAGAACAATCTTGAGTGTGTTTCCAGCGAACTGGCGGCCGGGACAAGCCTGCGGGCCATCACCCCAGCCTGGAGAGTCAGATCCCAGACTGCTGAATTGGTGACGAGACTCATGGCCCGGCTTTTTACGCAACTTGTAGAATCGCAGTGGATCAAAGACTTCGGGCTTATCCCAAAGCTCTGGGGAGTTATGGATATGGTACGAGTCCACGCAGATGACGGAACCCTTGGGCAATTTGGGTCCAACAGAAAGCTGCAAAGGCTCCAAAAGCAACCTATAGAGCGACACTGTTGACAGATCTTATTAGTCTGGCACAAAACCTGTAGTGTGTACATGCAATGGGACGAGGTGGGGGGTGCCGCGTGAGATTCGACATACAGTAGCTAATGGGGTTTACACGTGAAGATTCGCGCATCACGCTGTCAAGTTTCTGCAGCTCGCTTAGATGTGTCAACGGGAGTTTTCCGTCTTTCATTACGTTGCGGAGTTCCTCTCTGAGCTCTTCCATGAAATCAGGTCGGACCAAAAGTTCAGTCAAGATATAGTACGCGGTACCGGCCGAGGACGGGGTGGCTTCGAAGGACATGGCAATGGTGTCGGCAACAACCTGGTTGACCTCTTGTTCTTCTGGGCGGTATCTGTTCATGAGCCAAGGGGTGATGGGTAGATCCTTTTCTGCCGATGGCCGCAGGAGATCCTGTTTCTCATCGTCGCCCTTGGCTGCCGCTGCTTTGAAGCTGCGGACTTGCTTGGTGACCGTGGGCCGCAGCAGGTAAGCCATGTACTTATGGAGTCCCCAGGCCGGCAGAAAAGCGACTGTAGAAACCAAGGGTCGGAGGAAGCGAGGTACGAAGTTGCTGAGCCAGATGGCAGCCATGATGGCCATCGGGAAATAGTTGACTGCCCTGAGCCAGCGCGGGTCATTGCCCAGCTCTTCGCCCACCAGGCCGGTCTGGACTGTCCGCACGATGATGTCTTGTATAGTCCAGAAGATTGAGAAGTCCTTCCACTCTTCAGCCGGTCCAATAGCAGCCTCGCACGCCACACGAGCTTGCTCCTGACGCTTGTTGACCTTGAGGGTGATGCCACGCGAGATATCAACTCCGATAGTCTTGGTCATAGACGACCCATGAGTTCCAAGGAAGTTGAAACCTCGAAAAGCCTTGTTATTCATGTACTGAGCCATGGACGCTTTATGTTGAGGGAGGCGCTTGACTTCATCGAAGAAGGAGGAAGGAAAGACAACAAACTCATCTCCCGCATACGACGTCAAATATGGCTGGTTCGGGTACTTTGCTGCGCCGTCTTCCAACAGCCGTCGGTAGTCATAGTCTCCCTGCCCTTTTCCTCTGGGCTTCATACTATGGAGGGGTAAACCAAGTCGCCTCAGCGAGTAGAAGTAAGGCTCGATGATGAAGAAGAATATTCCCGAAAGGACAAGCAGACTGGGGACGCCAGCCAACAGAATGCGAACGACGGGTGAGGATTCGCGCCAGATCTGCTGGGAAAATAGCTTCAAAATTTGCCATTTGGTGAGATTCAAGGGCGCCAGAGCTCCTTGCATCACCTGGTACTGCTCTTTCAGGAGGCCCAGCTCCTGACCAGCTCGAGTAATGAGGTTCTTGGCCATCTTGAATGGAGGGCTTGGATATGTTTAACTGCGAATTAATGATGCTCAAGAAACGAAGAAAATAGTAATTTCATGCTATTATTCATTTTATATCACACGCGTTATGGCCACCACTGCTACTGGAAGCAGCTCCAATGCGAACTGCCTGCTGGCGTAATTGGTCCGGCGACCCCATAGTCGGGTCAGCTAATGAGACCACCCAATGGCCGCCGTACCGCCGATCCGATTCCGGTATAAGCGCCGCCCCCAGAAACCATGGCCGTTCCGATCGGATTCGTCTCAGAAGCCTGCATGGTACTGCGGGCAATCTCAATAACGAGCTGCAGATTCGGATGACGTGAAAATGGAAAATTCAACGTGCGAACCTTTGGGCTCGACTGACAAAGCACGGCAAATTATGCGTATCTCTGAGATTAGGACTGAAGAGCGGCGTGGGAAGGTCGGCTTTCGATTTGTGCTTAATAGGGCAGCAACAGTGTGTAAATTCCACAACTCAATCAGGCCAGCTCTGCCTCTATAGAAGTCATAGTCTAGATAGCGGATGGTTATCCAGATGGAGTTCTCTTCTCCTTGTATGTGAGAAACTTTGCCATACGACATGGGAAGTCACTTCAACGTTGATAATTGAGAAATAAAAATCATCGTTTCAACCATCGTCTCTCTGTATTTAAACCTCACTCATGGCCTGTCTTAAACCAGCGGGACTATGAGTTTTGTCCCTGAAATCTTCCCGCTCCTGAGGATATCTAGGCCCTCAAGAATACCTTGGAACTTTCCGGGAAGCTTTTTTGCAGGAAGTGGCTTTAACCTTTTCTCATTAATGAGGCCTTGAATGGCCTGATAAAATCCCTTGGACCACTCATGAAGCTCAGGGTCTGGTGGCACACCGTACGGTTCAGGGAGGATGACCCCGCGCCCATTGACCGCAGGTCCCATGATAAAATGATGCTTGACGGTTTTACGATTGCAAAGGGACTCTTGGTACTGCTCCAGGGCACAGTAGACACCTCCGGCTCGGCCAATGGCATTGTAGCAAAGTGACAGAGTGCCAACTTCTCCGAACGGGTCAATAACGTACTTGAGTGCGTTCTTTGTGTATGCCTTGATCTCAGCGGCGCAGGTGGGTGAGTGGTAGTCGAATACAACGTCAGCGCCAAAGCTTTTGACCAGCTCAAAGTTGTGCGGCGAGCATGTCGTCAACACCTGATAGTGGCAGCTGCAAAAACTGGTTAGTGTATCTGTTCAAGGCTCTTGTGAGACGGGAATGTATGGTCTCACATTTTCAGCAGTTGGATTGCTACCAGGCCGACCGAGCTGCTGCCTCCATATACTAGTACTGTGCCTCGTGGCTTGCCATCAGCCGTCGGTTCTGGTGTAATCTCCATCTTCAAGTACGAATGCATAGTCAGGCCTATGGTCACAATGCATGCAGCGCACAACGCCGAAGCTGTCTCGAAGGACATGTCGGAAGGGATATACCAGGCGTATATGGCTTCGACCTTTAGGTATTCGCAAAACGAACCGGACGCTGGGTCGTCTTGCTTGTTTCCAGGCACGCAGCCGAAGACGCGATCGCCAACTTTGAATCCTCCGGAGTTTAAACCAGCCTCAACCACAGTGCCCGAGAAATCCACCCCATCTAGGAGGCCTGGTGTGGGGAACCGTGCGGCCATCTTGAAGTCGCATGGATTAAGTGCGACAGAGGCATTGCGAACAAGCAGCCATCCTGGCTCGACACGGGCTACTGGAACTTCCTGAGCTACTTTGAGAACACCGTTGCTATGCTGTTTTATGGCAGTCTGCGCTTGTGGGATGCTGTCCACGATAGCCATTGTGGGTTAGGGGCGGATTACTGCTCTTGAAGACGAACCGTTCCAAGAATGCGACAAGTAAACGCAAGTGAGGAGAGCTGACGATATGCTAAGGCTTGGATTGGACGCAAATGAACGAATTCAGGATTCTCCTTGCATTTGCAAGAAGATTCTCGGGTTTGTGAACGAGCAGATCGGTGCCGAAGCGGTCCAAGAATATCCGACTGGTCCGAGTCCGCTCCGGACCATCGCAAGCCGCTCCTCCGTGTCGGGGCTGTGTACCCCGGACCGGCGCCGATGCAACCCAACCGACTAGGAGTTCAAATATCGTCATTTCAACAAAAGATATTCCTATTTCCAAGTGAGGCGCGACTGAACGAATAATATCGATGATAAGTACAGATAACAATCTTAGACCTGGAGACTTCTTCTCTCTCTACTTACGTTATTGAACATCTCCAACGTTCACCATTGCAGTAAATGATGTTGCATTTCTCTGCCAAAGCTGTCATTGCGTACTTGTTTCTACGCGCTGGGATCGCAGCCCACGGTCCGTCCCTCGAGGACAAAGGCTCATGGTTCGGTGAATGGGAGCAGCAGAAAGTGCTGGGATCTGATGCAACTGCCGCTTGTGAGGTAAGCCGAGTCACTGCGCACGAGCTGGCAAAAGGCAAGACACCCGTTCGTTTCTCTACAAGCCCTCTCGACAATTTGGAACTGCCCCGAATCGCGCCCTCCAACGAGACGAGTGCCGACCAGTGGGAGTTTGATGGCGTATCCGAGGATGGGAGACAGGGCTTCACCTTTGGCTTCTACCGCGATCCAAACTACGCCATCCTCGGATCAGGTAATTTGCGCATGTATGTCGAGTTTGCCCTAGAGGATGGCACGCGTTGGGCTCAGGTCGATTACCCACCTGAATCGACCGTTGAGTCCTGTCCTGGCGTCGGCACACGGGGTGTGTGGAAGGGCGACGGCTATTCTTACACTTGGGAAGTCTCAGAAGCCATGGATAAGTCACGCATTACCTTTGACACACCTAAAGGTAAAGGTGTCGTTCACCTCAAGTCCGTCGCGCCACCCCGTTACGCCGACGGTAACGTCTGGAAAACGGAGAATGCTTCCGTATCAACTGTCCGTCACTTCTACCACGCACAACCAGTGCCAGTCGCCGAGGCCACAGTTGAAGCTACCATTGACGGCAAGGAGATCAAGTGGACCGGCATCGGCGGCCACGAGAGGCTCTGGGCTGCTTTCAGCTGGTTCACTCTCCTACAGAGCATGACCTTCATCAGGGCCCGGACTGGGCCATATGCCCTCACTCTGCTTGAATTTGGGTCCTGGTTAGATAAGGGAGTGACCGTGGGCTCCGTATTCCTGGCCGAAGATGGCAACAAGATCTTCAGTAGCCGGAGCACAGAGCCTTCCGAGACCGAAGATTACTACACATATCGCAAGACTTATGGGAAGGACGGCGTCACCGGTAATCTGCACGACAAGGCTATCGGTTTTGAGCTTGATCTCGTCTCACCCAAAAACCGCAAGCAGTGGTCATTCTTCATTACTCACAAGAGCGTCGCGTTCGAATATTTTCTGGGTGAGGGAAAGGGCGGCACGGCCTACACGTCAACTGCTATCGGGGGTTGGATCGGTGCATCTCAGTGGAAGGGCATTGCTTTGACCGAGATCCTGTCCTTTCCCGAGAGAAGCATGGTCATCCGAAGGAGATATATCGATTAGAGGAGATGTAGGCTTTAATGCCAGTATCTGAGCATGCCTTCATGGCTAACTGTCTGCGCCGGGCTTTGGTAGCTTTGGCAAGAAAAGCATTGTTACACCCTCGGCGGGCGAAGAATTGCTACGACCGTATTTCCGGGTGGCGTTGGTTATCATTACTCGGTTGTGACACACACAGAATCAATTGAGCCTACTTTTTTCTACCGCTTACTATAGTTATCCCCACGACCATAAACAATATGAACTACATCATACTCTATCCACGTATTGTTCCAAGTAACTCAAATATCGTTAGCCCGACCTTTTAGAGCAAGTAACCTTGTAGCATAAATACCCATTACAGCTCCTAGTCCGGTTATAAATCACATCGCACCGTGATAAACATCGCTTATATAGAATATCAATTCATGAACTTCCGGGTCACATTCGTCCACGACTCGCTTGATTTCTGTGAATATATCGTGGAGTACTGATGGTACTTGTCTCTCACTTCAGCAGCGCAGTATTTGTTTTTCTACAACCTCGTCTTCGGTCGATATCTCCCTGGGATAGGTTGAGGCAATACAGCCAAAAAACAACGAACATATAAAAAGGTATCATTCGGCAGCACAGTACCTGAATCGTTCATCCAAATTGTAATCTAGCCGAAATCCAGTGCATTATTGCTCATAGCGCAATGCCTGGTACGGGTTCCACCTTTGACCGCCCATCTACAGGTTGATGCTGACCAACAGGCCCGACGCCTGATCCCTCACCCACCAACGGCATGGGCCGGAGACAGGTTTCGGAGAGTTGAAGCCGCGAACTCGGAATACTACCCAATGAATGTTCGAAATAAGGAGTCATCGATCGACACCAGACCGAGGCGACGCCGACATTACAAATCAAATTTCGAGTTTGGAATCGCAGCCTCCGACGGAGCAATTCATGAAAAGATCCGCACCGCATTTTTAGGTGTAGGTTTGGATCATCGGCTGACTGGAACCCTTGCATGGCATGGCATGGCGCTACGGAGCCGGAGTCGACACGGAGACACCCCCGGAGGGAGTGGGTGGCACACGGCCGACTCCGATTGGGCTGCGAGCTGACGAACCGGAGTGCCTTTTTCATCCCCTTGCTCTCCCCCTTGTAGTCCTAGCCTCTGGACCCCTCCACTATTCCGGGGCAAACAACCCCTGTCTAGGTGTCTCGTCTTGGCCTAACAAGAGAAGACAAAGACATACCCTGCACTTCTCGGCTTAGACGCACTATGCCGGTCGTATTCTACCATGACATTTTATTGCTGATGACAAACCGGTGATATTTATCTTCAGTTCATAGTGGGAGGGAATCCAATTAGATTTTTAAAGGACGTCAGAGATACAGGTGGAATTCATGACTAATTCTGGTGAAAAAGCCTAATGTAGGTGTTCATGAACAAACTGTACCAAATGTTTCCGAGAGATAAATCAAGGTCGCACATCTAAAAAAACACAATTGTTTTTTACACAATAAAGCATCATGAAGCCAAATGTAACTCAATCAGTTTTTGATACCACAACTAAATATCTGTCCCGTCTTCGTATTGTCCATGTCTGAATAGTGTTCAACCCAACTTCCTGTGCATTACTGAAACCCCATTTTCGTTGTTGTTAGGGATATAAGGGTTGCAATCTACTTCTTGGTCCTGTACAAGATCTGCGTAGTCACGTTAGGATAGCTAGTGTTGTCGTGGTACACATCGTTGGGCCGCGATTCGCCCTCAGTTGCGTACTTAAAGTCGTAGCGCGCGAAGAGATGAACCAGGATGAGTTTGATCTCATCCGTTGCAAAGAAGCGTCCAGGGCAGGAGTGGGCGCCGTTGCCAAAGAAGATGTTGTCGTCTGCTACAGTGGCAAAGTGATGTTTGTCAGATTCCACTTCTCGCTTGCGCAGCGTGCGCCAAGGATCGAACTTGGCCGCGTCCTCGTGAAAATCTGGATCAAGGTTTGGAACCTGTAGTAGGAACGATATCTGAGTTCCAGCGGGGAGATGCAACCCATCCTTAAAAGTGTACGGCACCACCGCTGCACGGTTGAGCCTCACTACGAGCAGGGCAGTTCCGTTAGTCAAATTGGCAAACAAGGTAATCAGAACACATCCGGGAGATAAATCTTACCTTGTCCCACAGAGTGTAGTCTCTGGCTCTCTTTCATGAAACTCTCAAGTTTCCATAGCTTGTTGAGAGCCTGGCGAGGCAGGCTTGGAGATTCATTCCTGACCTGCTCAATCTCCTCGAGGATCTCGTTGAGATACTGAGAATTGTCTAGCAAGTCGAATAGAAGACCGACAATGGTGGCAACAGTGGTATGGATTGCACCAATTGCAGCAAACAGTTGATGGTGCGCTAGGATCTTGGGAGTGAGTTTGCGACCCTGTGCCGCGTACAGTTCGAGCAACCACTGGTTGCCATCAGTGAATTTGGTCGATTTGCCCTTCTCTTGATTGGTATCATACAGGGCCGACTGGCGTTTCTCAAGCTCAGGTTGCAGAAGCTGCGCCGCCCTGAGCTTGCTGGCGAGTACGACCTTGACGGGCTCAAAGAACCACGGTGCCGCCCAGCGGAACCATGGATGCCATTTGGCGCGAACTCCCTGAGCGGCTTGCATGATATCTACCGTTATTTTGGATGTCAAACCGATCCATTCGTCATTGTGGGCCAGCTCTGGACCTGCAAGAGCAAGTGCAGTGACTCGGGCGATTGCATAGGTGAACACAATGTAGGGGGAGGTCGCGGTCCATTCTACTCAAAGCGATTGGTTAGGGAAGTCGACAATCGACCAATACCTTCGTAGAGTAATAGACTGTGGCACTGATTTGATATCGCTTTTCACTTACCTTTTGTTGCTGGCAGTGTCTTTTCAAGGGCGAGGACTGCTTCTTCATGCATTCGCGGAGTCAATGTATCTAACGCATCAAGTCAGTTCGAAGACGCTGGCGATGGTCTTATAGTTGGGGACTAGTAGAAGACCGAAAAACAAAAGAACAAAGCGGGCTTACCCAAATGTTTGTTTAGATCGACCCGAAGCAGTTGGGTAGCTTCGGGAGTGTGGAAGATGCTACCGGTGTATCGGAGGGAAAACAGCTATATCAACGCACGTGGTTGTCAATCACAAATGCCATGCTGATACCAGCTACGGAGGGATCATGACATACTTGTTCAGAGTAATATGGGAAGCTTAGTTTACTCTCGGGTGCACTTCTGACTTCTTTAAGATATTTGAGCGGGAGAATCACTTGGGGCTGGTCATCGTTCACGTAATTGCGCATGGCAAACGCTTGACCATGCTTGAGATACTAGTGAGTTGCGTCGCCGCATTAGCTGCTATTGTCTGTACGATAAATATGCGACCCCAGCGGATCGCTCATCGAATCTTACTCTATCATAGCCAAGCTGCAGCAAAGCGGGAGTGTCTGTGACATGTCTCTGGCGCGAGTCGTCCCCGTCCTCAAATGTGAGGTATGGAAGATCAAGAGGTGCCGGTCGTCGGAAGAATCTGGAGTAAAGCCACGACACGGCGATTAAAGCGCTCGCCGCCAAGGCTACCTTCACCTGTAAGGCTGACATGATTGTGACGATGTTGAGATGTTTTTATGGTTACGAGAACTGTATCCTCAGCAATTTCCGTGTTCGGGAGTGGGATCGTAAATAAAACTGTATGCAAATTAAAAGATGCTGCGGCCTCAAGCTCATCAACCCCACTCGTTTTATTGTTTTCAAACACAAATTCATGCTCAATGAGGCGCAATTGACCCGACCCGACTGGACTTGGGATTGCGCAATTTGCAAGGCCGGAGTTGAAGAGCATCTCTGATGAGCATGGTGATACTATAGGAGTCCTCAATTAAGGCGACTCCGTTCAACACCGCTCCGGGCCCTGGGTGCATATTTGGAGTGGACTTTAGGAAGTGGAAGTCAAGGGTACGTAGTTGAGAGGTTGGGGGTTCCACCCAAATCGCGGAGTTCAGGGGTATCAAGACAATGATACCATTCATACCCTAGGTACCTTGCAAATAAAGGAAATGCTTTTTACGATTTGCTCCGCAACGGCATACCCCCCTCCCTGGCCCCGATCCCGACCGCAACGCAACCAACCGCCAAGTAGTACTACGACAATCAATCAATTGTTCTTTAGTCCCATTGGTCGAGCCAGTGTCATGTCCCGTTCTGAATGTGACACGGGCACTAAATTTACAGTCGCAGATCACACCCGCTGTGAGCTCAACTTCCGAGACGCCACAATCTTCCCGCTGCTGCAGCTGCAACTGCCATTGCCCTCTCAGCCTCCCTTGAACAGCTTTTGCAAGCTCTCTCCGCTTTACCATTACCTTATTCAGCAGAAAGTGAGAACAGGGCCAGGTAAGTCTAACTTGGTCCGTAAAATTTGTTCCTCGCAAAAGATTTCCATGTCCTTCCCACTGTCTTTCCTCTATTTGCTGTGAAGCATATTGACGCCAGCAGTTCTCAATCATCAACAACAACAATCCCTTATCCTTTTCAACTCGACAAATACCAAACAGCTTGTCCAGAATGGGAACCGAAGACTCTCATGCCGGCAGGACAGAAGCTGTCAGTGTATCCGCCAACTCCTCCTCAGCTCCTGTAGCTGTCAATGACCCCTCCGTTCCTGGCGATGATGGGATCGAGTTGAGTGGGAACATGACTGGTCAAGTGAGTGAAGACGCTGCCTCAAATAAGGCGAATGACCGCCACACATGGCAGTTCTATCTCATCTTTACCGGCCTCATACTCTCTGGTCTCCTCAGCGCCCTCGACGGTGCCATTGTCTCGACAGCTTTGCCAACCATTGTGGCCGAGCTCGACATCGGAGCTAATTATGTCTGGGTCGCCAACATCTACTTTCTCACGAGGTAAGAATGTCCCTGAGGTCAACTGCAACTGCACGGCAGACAGAAAATGCTGATACACTCTCATCTTGCTAGTGCCGTCTCGCAGCCGCTATTTGGCCAGCTTTCCGATATTTGGGGTCGTCGTTGGGTCTTTCTCGCCACCGTCGGCATCTTCACCCTCGGCAGCGGCTTGTGTGGTGGCGCCAGTACGGGTGACATGTTGATTGCGGCTCGTGCTGTTCAAGGCATTGGTGGTGGTGGCATCAACATGATCATCGATCTCATCATTTGCGATTTAGTACCAATGCGTGAGCGTGCCAAATACATGGGCATCCTGTTCGCCGTCATCACCGTCTTCACCTCGATCGGTCCTCTCGTAGGCGGAGCTCTCGCTCAAGCCGGCGCCTGGCGCTGGGCTTTCTACCTGAACCTACCTATCGGCGGACCCATCCTTGTTGTCATGTGGATGTTCCTCCGCGTCGGAAAGCCCGCCGAACGAGGCTTCAGGGAGAAAATCTGGCTGGTCGACTTTTGGGGTATCGGTCTCCTGACTGTTTCTACGGTCGCTACTCTGTATGCCTTGACTTACGGTGGCTCAGCGCGCTCCTGGACCGAGTCCTCAGTGCTCACTCCGCTAGTTGCTGGGCTGCTGCTTCTCGTCATGTTCGTTCTCTTTGAAGGAACCTCGATCCCCAAGCAACCAGTGACGCCCTATCGCCTTTTTGCGAACCGGACCTCAGCGGCTGCATTCTACGTCAGCTTCCAGCATTCACTTCTGAGCAACTGGGTGCTCTACATGTATCCCCTGTACTTCCAAGCTGTCTATGGCGCGTCGCCCACCATGTCCGGATTGTACTTGCTTCCCTTTGTCTTCTCATTTCCCGTGGCGGCTGCCGTGTCGGGCACCTTGGTAGCCAAACACGGTCGCTATCGCCCAGTCCACCAGATTGGCTTTGCTCTGATCACCCTTGGCTGCGGTCTGTCGGCTATCTTGGGCCATTCTACCTCTGAAGCGCTTTGGGTGTTCCTCCAATTCTTCATTGGCGCCGGACTGGGCATGATCATGACGTGTCTGCTTCCAGCGGTTCAGGTCAAGCTCACCGAGGCTGATACCGCACTGAGCACAGGCAGTTGGGCATTCCTGCGAAGCGTCGGTATCATCTGGGGCGTTTCAATTCCGGCCGCTGTTTTTAACAACCAGGTCGACCGGCACCTACCTTCTATTCAGGATGACGCAGCACGCGAGGCTCTCAGTGGAGGACAGGCTTATTCTCAGGCCTCCAAAGCTTTTATCAACTCTTTCAGCGGCGAAGTGCGTGACCAGGTTCTCAACGTCTACTCAAAGAGCCTTCGCTTCGTGTGGCTGATCAGCATCGTCTTCGCCGGCTCCGCACTACTAGCTACATTCCTCGAGCAGGAATTGACTCTTCGACAAGATCTCAACACCGAGTATGGGCTGGAAAAGGAGAAGAAGACGACTGAGTCCAGTGAGAGCAGCCAACAAGTTGATGAAGCAGTAGTCACAGAACCCGTGGCACCCGCAGCACCCGCAGCACCCGCAGCACCCGCAGCACCTACAGCATCAGCAACTTGATGGGCAGCAGTCTTTGGACGTTATAACTATGAACTTGTGTATCCGCCTCCAAGATGCTTGGGATCCTTGGAGGGAATCTCACACAACAAAGAACAGGGTTTTTCTTCTATCTTAGCGGCATTATAGTAATAAAATGTCTTGAATGCCCGTACAGTCGACGGTGTAGCACTGAGAGCCGGAAGAGGCAGAGAAATAGTTTTCATTCCATGCACAACATGGATTGGTGTAGGTAGGTAGTTTACAAGGACCGGGGCTTGTAACTTTTCCTTTATCGTTCGGAATTAGGGACCAAGATAGTTGATTGATTTATGAAGCTGTGTTTAGCCACTCTATGATTCTAATTACCGCAAAGTGACGCCTGAGTGGTCTGTGGTAAATTCAGCGTTAATCCGCGTTGATCAAAGAGGTGGGACCTAGCTGAGACTCGAGCACGACCATCGCGGTTGCCTTGCGTTGTTGTCATGCTAGTTTATCCATGTAGAAATTACGCGATTTAGTGCTTCATTGACTTGTGGCTTTATCATCCCTCCAGCATCGATTCTTCTATCTAGCTATCACGTATATCTCTTCACATGCTATATTTAGACGTGACCGGACTAGAGAAACTGTCGCCTCCAGTAGTGAGGAAAGTAAAGCATGGCTTATGGGTAGGAGGGATCGTCACCACTGATGAGAATGATGCAGCTATTTTATTGAAACATGAACTTGATTGAGGAACGCCGATAAAATAAGCTGAACTAAATGCATAGAAGAGATGACACTGTGAAGTACCAAACTCGTACAAATATTATGCCATGGATTGAACTGCACCTGCTATAATCATTCTGAATCTTCAACCCATAAACAATTCCATTGAGGTTTCTCCATCCTTTAAACCCTTGACTCTGATATGTACCTGAGTCCCTCTGCATTCACGAAAGAAATTGATTAGTTTACTCATTTGACAATCTTGGTAAAACTACCTGCGCAGCAGAAGCCTGGCGCAAATAGGTCGCAAGCAGCGGGCTCAAGCCTGCATCTTCGGCACGCCTGACCCATTCGTCCAGCGGCAGGACATCGAAAGTTTCGCCACTCGTCTTTTCGAGGAAATCTTTAAGCTCGGACATGGGGACGACGGTTTCGCCAGCCTGATAGATGTACCGTACATTGGGGATGTCGTCTGCCCGCTCCATGGGGGCTGAGTTGTTGGCTACCACCTCGTCAACGATCGAAAGCGCCGTCTTCTCCACGGATATGAAGTCAAACTGTCCTCGCCAGCCATCAGAAGCTGCTACTGCTTTGACCTTCTTTGCGTAATCTAGCATGTTGCTCATCAGGTCGAGGTTGTTGGGATCGTCACCCACGACACTCGAGGGCCGATGGATCCAAAGCGAGAAGCCAAGTGCCCGAGCCGCCTTTTCTAGATACACCTCACTGACATACTTGGCCGCGATGTAGCCCTCTGGGTTTGAACGAGGCGGTGGGAACGGTGCGATTGACTGAGGGCCGAAGGTATCCAAACCAGATAGTCGAGCCACTCCCGCAGAAGACACGAAGTGGAGTGGTAGACGGTGCGGTGCGCTGAGGCGAACCAGCTCCCTGACCGAAGACACGTTCATCAACTTCAAGCTCCTATAAGACTTCATGAAAGAAACGTCTGCACCGGCGTGGATCACTGCCTCAGCCGATATGAAGACGGACTCAGCCTGGTTCTTGGTCAAGCCAAGGCGAGGCGACCCCAGGTCACCAGAGAAGAGAACTACTTTATTGTGACGGAAGAGCTTCCTTTCTCGGCTGGCAACCTTTCGGCGTACGGCGAGGCAGTAGACCTTGGCGATGCGCGGATCTTCAACAAGCTGACGAAGAACCGCTCTCCCGATGAAGCCCGTCGCACCAGTCAGAACCACGATACTAGGGGTACCGCTAGGCGGGTCAACTGCAAGGTCCAGTGCTAAGTCAGCAGGATTAAGCGCTGTCTCGTCTTCCCACTCAATCTCGTCTTCTTGAGCAGGGTCATCCTGCTCAGCGAGGGATTGTGCCATTTGACCCAGAGAACTCGATTCAAAGAGACTGCTCAGCGCCACGGGGATGCCCAGCTTCTCCCTGATCAGACCTTGGAGAGTGATGAGGGACAAAGAACTGCCGCCAACGTGGAAGAAGTCGGATAGACTGTCGATAGTCGTGCCTCGCTGGGCAGCAAGCTCAGAAGGTAGGACCTCCAACCATAGGCCACGCAACGTTTGCTCGATGTCTGTCAGCTTCCGCGTGGAACTCGTCTCGGATAGAGGTGCTTGAGTCTCGGTGTGACTGGGTATTGGGATCAAATCGAGCTTGCGGCGATCGAGCTTGCCGGCGCTCGTCGTGGGTAGCGACTCGGCTTCGATCGCCGCAGCTGGACGCATGTACTGGGGAAGGGGAAGCTTGGTTGGAATCTCTTGCAGTAAGCGTGTCCTGTCCTTGGCAGGTACATAGTCCGCAAACACCAGGAAGGCCACCAAGAACTGGTGATCTGAGCCTTGGCTCTTGCGTGCGGATACGACAGCTTTGTGGATATTTGAACTGTATCTTGCAATGATCGTCTCGATATCTACGAGATCCATGCGAATGCCGCCAATCTTGACCTGAGTGTCGCCGTCGACTCTCCCAAGGAGAATCAGTTTCCCGTCCTTGGTGAGCTGGCCACGATCTCCTGACCGATGAACTCTGTCCCATCCGTTGATGGCGAAGTGGGAGTTTGCGTACATATCAGGAATGAACTTCTCGGCCGTCAATTCTTCATTGTGGAGATATCCGTTGGACACACCCGCACCGCCAATAACGACTTCGCCTGGGAAGCCAGCCGGAACCGCTTCGAGGTTCTCGTCAACAATGTACACTGAGTAGTTGGGCGTTGGTGTCAGGGGGAACACGAAGGACTCGGAGTCGGCCGTCTCTGACACTTGGTGGTACGGAATCAGGGCGTCGCCGCAGCCAATGGTGGTCTCAGTCGGACCATAGCAATTAAAGAGCTGTAGATCAGACTTGTCAAGGTTCTTGAAGGCGTGGACCACCTGATCGCTGATCGCCTCTCCACCCGTCACAGCCAAGCGCCAAGATGACTCTCGAAGTGTTTTGCCATCTGCAATTCGCAGCCAGGCGAGATACTCGGTAGGTGTACAGCAAGTGAAGGTGATGTGTTCTTCAGTCACGAGGCGAAACAACTCGAAAGGATCGTGGCGGGCGTCGCTGCTCGGGATCACAAGTGCACCACCTCTTCCCAATATGGTGAAGATCTGGAGAAGGGACATGTCGAATGTGTAGGATGACTGCTGTAACCCAACCTCCTGTCCTTCGCGGACTCCCCAGGTAGCTGGTGTTGCTTCAACCCAGTTATTCCAGTTCTCGTGAGTTGACGTGATTCCCTTTGGAGTGCCTGTGGAGCCGCTGGTGTACATGATAATGGCCGAATCAGTGGATTGCGCCCGAACGGGGAAGTTATCATGACCTGGCTTTAGGACAAGGTTGGACACATTGATTAGAGACACACTCTGTTTCCTTGCGAAGTCCAGGCCCTTCGTGGATGAAGTGACTAAGAAAACTGCGGGCTGACTGTCTTGAGCAACAAGAAGTAGTCGATCCGTACCAACCTTTGGATCGAAGGGGACGTAAGTTGCGCCGATGCGTAGGATAGCAAGCAGCGAGATGATCCAATCCACGCCAGCTGTCTGAAATACGCCTACCCGATCACCGGAAGCCACTCCAACCTTGTCTAGCTCATGGCTCACACTTGAGACATGTTGCTGTAGATCTTGGTAGGTAAGCGTTCGACCATCTAGATCCTTGAGCGCAGTTTGGTTCGCAAACTTGCCGACCATGTCGTCGATACGATGCACCAAGGTCAAATACGTCAAATCGAGGTCAACACCTATTATATAGTGTTAGTTTCTACCTTTCTGTCCCAAGAATACTGCAGGGTTACCTCTTGCCGAATTGACTACTTCTTCCACGGCGTCCTTTGGATAAAGAGATGGCCAAGTCGTTCTTGTGGCAGGATTCTCCACAAATTGCTGCAAAAGCCAAGAATAGCTGTTCTTGAAGCCTTCGGCAGCTTCTTGAGAATAGAGGCTCTTTTGCACCGAAATTGTGATAAAGTTCTCTACAGTCTTGCTGTTTTCTAGAATGTCGATGCTGATGTCGTAGCTATTCTGACCTGCAGAGATTATATCGAGCTCTCCCTGAGCACCGAACACTTCTCGTGCCTCTTGTATGTTCTGGCGATAATTGAGGAACGCTTGGAACAGTGGCGTATGTGAGGGCTGCCTTGGTACATTGAGCTCTCCGAGAATAACATCGAACGGCACTCGTGAGTTTGCGAATGCTCCTTCAACAGAGGATTGCACTTTTCTGAGAACAGTGGCAAATGTCTCCTTGGCAGTACGCCTGAGTCGGAGCGGGAGCAGGTTGAGATATATGCCGAGTGCATTCAGCTGATCGACCTCCTTTCGATTCGCATCCGCTACACCAATTGTAATATCCTCGTGACCACCTGTATAGCGGAATAGGAGGACGCTGAAGATTGACAGATGGAACTGAAAGGGCGTGACTTTGAACCTCAAGCAAACCTTGTTGATGGCCTCAACAGTCTTCCTAGGCAGCCGGAATGTTACCTCATTGGCGCCCAGATTCGTTGTCTGAGGTCGTTGGTTGAGCTTTGACGGTAATAAAAGTGGAAGAGGCTCTGGTAGCTGGGAAAATTCATTCTTCCAGAACGATAGCTCTTTGTCCCAAGCGCCCGACGCATACTCGTTTGATTGACGAACGGTAAAGTCAGGGTATTGCAGCACATTGTCGGGACTGACATTCAGACGTCCGCGGTATGCCTTCTCTAGGTCAGACAGGAGAATGAGGTAGCCGACTCCATCCATGTTGATATGATGATAGCCCAGGAGGAGCCAATGAGCGCTCTCCGTGGTGGACAGCAGCTGAATGCGAATTGACTCTCCACGAGATAGGTCGTATACATAGTTTTTCAGATACTGTTTAGCGGACTCAACTTCGGTCTCGTCGGCGATATTCTTGAGTTCGAGCTGTAAAACAGCCTGGGATAAGATAGCTTGCTTGTGCTCATTTGTCTCCTGGTCTGTGAAGAAGGCTGTTCGTAGGGCCTCGTGACGCTGGACAACTGCGACAACTGCCTGGGCGAGCGCATCTTTATCAATGGTGCCTTGCAATTTGATGACCGTGGTTATGTTGAAGGCGGTTTGATCTAAGACAAAGTGCTTGAGGAACCAGAACCTTGATTGACCGAACGAAACTGGAAGTGTTCTCAGGACCTCAGGCTCTGCAAAGTCAATACCGTTCAATTGGCTCTCTGGTAGCTGAGAGGGGTTGTCCAAGCCACTTGAAGTTGGTGAGGTTGGAATGCTTCCAGATGCAACAGAGGATGCGCTGGCGGTGACTGTGACTGTCTGCACAGTTTCTGCAACGTCCGTCTTGCTTCCCGGTAGGGATATATCGGTAGGTTTCAGGATCTCGGACTCGAGTTGACTGTCAACACGTACGATAGGCTCCTTGTAAGATGCTTCTACCGGGGCAGTTGGGGCTTGGGTCGATGTTTGGTTGTCAGCAACGACATTTGGGATGGCGCTTGCTGATAAAAGGTCTTGCGCTGAAACAGCCAGATCCCGAACTGACGATGAGTTTAGGATCTTCAAAACCGGCATATCCACGCCAGGCTCCTTGAGGAACCAGGAGCGGATGTCGACGGCTACTAGAGAATCCACGCCAAGTTCGTCTGGACTCGAATCAAGTAGTAATTTACTTCGGTCTGCTTGCAGCGCCACTTGAAGCTTATGGACCAGGCCATCTGTATTATTATGTCAGCATTTCCTTGCAAATCTGAAAGATTCGTGGCACTTTGCTACTCACCTTTTATGATGTCGAAAACTTGCTCATGAGATGCTGCCTCGAGGAGCTGTGCTTTGATCATGGCACCACCCTTACCTTTAGCGGAGGTAATCTTTGAGCTGACAGACTTGATGACCAGGTGCTGGAAAATGGGATTCTCGATCCAATTCTTCTCATCGTCCTCATCTAAACGTAGGCCAGTGATGAATTCGGGGCTGTCAGGCGAGTTCGGTCGGCTGGCCAGAACACATTCTGCAAAAATTTGGTGGAAGTCCTGCTCCGACATCCACCAGTGACCAACCCGGTGGAGATAGGTCTGTTGCTCAATCGTCAGCTCGCGTGAGACATAGCCGTTACCCATGATGACACCAATATTCATGGCGGAGCCCGCTAAACCTCGGCGACGTCTTTCTTCTGCAAGGCTGGTCATGAAACCGTTCGAGGCTGCGTATGCGCTTTGTCCGGCATTACCAGTCACGTAGGTGATAGATGAGAAGAAGATGAACCAATCCAGCGTGTTTTCGGAGAAGATCTCGTCAAGCCATACGCTGCCTTCTACTTTGGGTCGTGAGACACGATGGAGCTTGTCAATGTCAAGATCAGGAAACATTGCATCATCCAATACCATAGCTCCCTGTGCAACACCAGCGATGGGTGGCGAAGTCTTGACGATGAGCTGGTGAAGGTCTCTAACCGCTTCACGATTTGTGATATCGCTATCAAATCATGTTAGCAAAGGCGGACGCAAAGCCATTCTTGTCAGGGGGCGGGTGCTTACTTTGAAAATGCTCTGATGTTGCAACCGAGATCGGCCATGGACTGAAGCCACTCTTGATCCAGTTTTGGGTTTCGGCTTGAGAGGACAATGTGTCCTGCACCATGCCTGGCCATCCACTCGCAAAGAGATAGCCCTAGTCCACCAGTGAGGCCTACAAGCCAATAAGTTCGATCCTTTGCGAACTTGGTGACCTTTCCTGCGGGCTGAACAGGAACTGGGATCTCAGTCGATGCGACTGGCCATGTCAGTAATGTTTGTTCGCTGGGAGATACAGATCGGCTAGCTATGTCACCCAAAGTGACCGAAGGCAAAAGGTCAGAGTCTAGTGGCACAAAAAGAGCCGAAGACGGGAGCAATGCTGCCTTAAGCAAGGTGGAAACCGCAGGAGTCTCCGCGGTATCGAGAGCGGCGTTTGAGTCTGGACCAGCTACTGGATCTAGCCAAGCCTCCTGTACGATACTGGTATCGTTTGGCAGCGCTCGACGAACCACACTAGACAGAGATGTTTGCTTGCCAACGTCAATGAAGAGCTTGATCGCGGATGGCAGCAGCTTCTTCACGGCGTTTCTGGTCGACAATGGGTGCAAGTACTGCCAAGGCTTTGACAGGATCTCCCGCGACTCGCTGCTGGTGAACAAGACAACATTGGCCCACCGGTCAACAGCCAACTTGGAAATGGCGGCACCCAGTGCATGCCCTGGGTTGAGGACCACAATAGTGTCTCCGGGGGATACGTGATGGATTAAGCGCAAAGCTATAAGTCTCGTATAGGCATCAAGCAAGGTTTGAGGTGACACTTGGCCTGTGACGGGGCTGACAAGATGTTGCTCAGTCGACACAGTCGAGGCCAAATTCTCAGACAAGACAATAACCGGGCTCCTACTTCCCGCATCATGGCCCACAGAAACGTACAGAGACGTTCTGGGACTCAGTAGGACCGGCCGGGTGAGTGAGTAAGAGAGGCTCACAGCCGCCTGTTGGTGAGGAACAAGTACGGAACTTGGATTTGAGTCCAGAACATGCTCAAACTCGACACTATGCTTCGATCCATCGTGGTGAATCGAGATTCGCGACTCATCAATGGAGATATCTTGGCTAATCGGGCGTCGGCCGGAATTGTACCGCCGGTTCCTCTGGGTGCTTCGCTTGATGCGCGGCACATGAACAATCCCGTTGCGAACACGTAGTTCAGGTTCAAGGTACTCAACAAAATCTCGCAGGCGACCTGACTGTTCCAAAGACACTAGGGTCTCGAGCCGGATCAGCCTGCCAGCGATCATGTCCGAGGTGACGTCCTCAGCCTTGTCAATGTCCAGTATTTGGGATTGCAGATGAGTCATCTCGATCTTGATGGAGCGTTCCAACCCACGGTACATGTTACGGTAGGGGGCATCCGCAGCACTGCCTTGAGAAGCCCATAAGACGACTTTGCTTTGCTTGAAGAGTTCGCGGAGCGCCGCCAGCTTCTTGCTTGTCACGTCTTTGAACAGCGGCGTCTCTTCCAGATCGACAAGACTGACAACGCTTCCAAGCAGAGGGAGCTGTTGCTTGGTAACGTCTTCCAGAGTCTTCAACCGGGTGATCTGACTGTATTGGGTTTTGACAGTGTCCTCGATTGCTTGTGCGATGGCTGATGTCCTAGGAGAGGCTCCGCCGATGATGCTTAGGTGACCTAGACCTAGTGGACTAACACTAGGGGCCAGAGGAGTGTACAGTTGAGGGGCGTCTGAGTCAGCTGCCTGGAAGACAATGACCGAAAGAGGCAGGGGGTAACTTCTGCTGTGGGGTGTTATGGTCTCAATGCCAGAGAATCCTGTCTTCTTCATGACAACCTCCCACTCCTCGGCTGAAACGCACGGAGACAGTTTCCTGTTCTCCTCTTGGCCGAGCCAAAGACCTGGCAATCCGGCAAAGATGAGTCCTAGTCTCAACGGGTCATTGTCGGTGACTTCAACCATGATGAGCCGTCCGTTGGGCTTGAGAAGACGTCTGGCGTTCCTCATCGTGGTCTCGAGATTCTTGGTAGCGTGCAGGATGAGCGACGCCACTACAAGGTCATACGAGTGCGGGACAAAGGTCTGCTCTTCAACGTCTTTCTCAATGTCAAGAACCTTGAAGATAAGTCGTGACTGGTGTTCTTTGAATCTCTCTTGAGCTTGCTCGAAGAAGCCGCTGGAGATATCAGTGTACGTGTAGGAAGAGAAAGCGCCCTTGATTTCCTTAAGTACTTCGTAGGTAGCGCTACCAGTACCAGCACCTGTATATAAATAGGGTTGGTCAGTCCACTAATTCCTTGAAGTCAAATCTAGAGGTGGGTGAAGTGCTTGGACGAACCTAATTCAATAATGTTCTGGTGAGGGAAGCGATGGCTGATTTCGCCCACGATACGTGCAGCATCAGCGAGATATCTCTGCATGCCAAATCCAGTGGCATAGAACTCATTCAAGAGATTGTTTTTGAACATGGCCTCCAAGATGTTCAACTCATTGCGAACAGCCCCAGGCAGGTTCTCACCGACGACCTTCATCAAACGCAGGTCGATACTTTCAGGATACCTAGATGAGCGTGTTAGCTGGTGACCGACAGAGCGGCTAGATAATATCATCTTGCATTGAAAGGTCTCACATACCTGTCGAAGATAGCGTTAATCTTGTCGCTTGTATCAGACACCCATTCTGATTTCACAAATGGATGGGTCCCTTTGGCAATCCATTCGAGGTTATGATCAAAATAGCGATAGAAGGCTTGGTGGTGCCATTCCAGATTGCCTCGGTCCTTCTTTGCGACGACGGCGTCAACTTGACGCATGTAGTAATACGCCACTCTTTCCATATCAAGTGCCATGGCCTGGTCATCTGCAAGAGAACCCTCAAGCGCAGCATTGCCTGTAGGGGACTCCGGTGCCCATGTCATCTCAGTAAAAAGATCCAAGTCGTTCTCGGCAGAAATGGGTATCAAGGGCGTGGTCGACAACCCTTCCAGCTGGATTAAAGTGACCGAATCATCGTCCGAGTGCACCTCAAAGTCACCCCGTAAATCAGCGGGTCGATCAGACTCAACAGTGGCATGGAATGAGAGAAGGGAGCCTGGGCCTCCTTTCAGTTGCGCATATGCAGCAGGATTGATCCGGAGGCGGTCAATGCCCGTTGGTAGATAGATGGACCTTAGTCGCCCGTCTCCTGGGTAGCAAAATGCGAGCATAGTGGACTGAATGGCAGAATCCAGGGTTCCTGGGTGCACGATGAGCGGGACCTCTCCCTGGTCTTCCAAGTCTGGAGTCTGAATCTTGCCGATAGCCTCGTCCATTTTCCGGCTGACTTGTGTCAGCTTCCGGAATGGACCTGAATATCCAAAGCCCAGGTCATCGGTTTTCTCGTAGAAGCGCTCGCTATCAATTTCCAAGAATGAGCCCTTGAGTTTGGATGGCGGCGGTAAAGCCGACTCGTTACGAGGCCCAAGACGCACAATCAAGCGACCTGATGCGTTGAGCGCGAGTTCAGAAGTCGCCTTGGCTGGAGTCTCGGAGTGGAATCTGAAGAATCCCTCGACCACATCCTGCTCATCTTTGGTCACACTGTAACTGAGGAGTGTCTCCACGGAAGATGCATCTTCGTTCAGGACAAGCGCCTGGCCGATGGAAATATGGGCGAACTCTACCAGCTGTACTGATTCGAGTCCGTACAGCTGTACCACCGCCTCAACCGCGGCGGAGAGATAGCCTGCGGCCGGGAAAATGATCTGGCCCTGGATTTGGTGGTGCACCAGCCATGGGACCTCGCGAATGTTGAGATAGTTACGCCATCTGAACTCATTCCGCGTACCATCTGGAACTCTCGATCCGAGTAGTACATGGGGTGACTGGGGATTGTTTCGGAGTGCCTTGGAGAAACGAGACTCATGCCAATATTCCCGGTCATGCTCCCATTGGTACGTCGGAAGGCTCTTTAAGAGACTTGGAGCTGGGGCCTCTCGATAATGGGCGTGGCCACGCAGCTCCAGCCCAGCGAAGTCAACAGCCTTCCTACCGAGGGACTGCCAGACATATCCTAAGCTTTCGGCGAAAGCCTCGGCATCGTCGACACCTCGACGCAGAACTCCAGTGTATGATAAGGACTGGCCAGTGCTGGCTTGGATGGTGGTTGTTGCAGGACTCTTGAGCGCTGGGTGTGGCCCAACTTCAACCGCGAGGTCAAACGGTCCATGAGCACCCACAGCATATTCCAGCGCTTGCGAAAACAGCACAGGGCTCACCATATTCTTACTCCAGTACTCTGCACCGAGAATGCCATGATGCTTGTTGAAGTCGACGTCTTCCTCCAGAACGCTAGATGTCCAGACAGGGTAGCCTTCGGTTGATGGTGGCTGCTTGACCTGGACGTTGGCCTTGGTGAGTGCATCAATGTAAGGTTGCGAGGCTGCGAACATGTGATGGGAGTGGTATGCACTATCGACCTTCAAGAGTCGTGCGAATTTGCCTTCGTCGTCTAGAATATCCTTGGCCTCTTGAATAGCATCCAGATCCCCCGACAGAGTGACACTTTCGGGAGAATTGCTTGCCGCGATGACAACTCTGCCTTTGAGACTTTCAAGCTCAACAAGACCTTCTGCATCTTCGTATGTCGTACCAGCTGCGAGCATGCCTCCCTTTGGGGAGCTTTCCGGTCCCTTGGCAAGGTGGAGGAAAAATCCTCGCAGGTAGGCCACTCGAATAGCGTCCTCAGCTGAAAGATAGCCCGCGGCAAAGGCGGCTACGATTTCACCGGAAGAGTGGCCTATCACCGAGCTAAAGCGGACATTTGCGGCTTCGAGAAGCGTTATGAGCACTATTTGCACTGCGGCACATAGAGGCTGCGAGATTGCTCCCTCACCAATGCGAGAGCTATCCTTGTCTTTCAGCAGCTCGTCTTTGAGCGTCCACTTTGGTCGGTAATCCTCGGGAAGCTCATCCAGAGAATGCTGTAGCTTCCTGAGCATTTCTGCAGCAGCACCGGAAGTCTTGATGAGCTTGGCTCCCATAGATGGCCACTGAGCACCTTGGCCGGTGAAGACGCCGAGGACCTTGGGTTGCCCATTGGCGTTCGCTGATCCCGAAGAGCTCGCTTTGACAATACCTTTCGGGTTGGAGAGGAAGTCATCAAGTTTGGATAACAGAGCCTCTGAGGTTGCGGCCGCGACAGAAACACGAACAGGAAGAGTAGAGCGGCGTACGTTTAGTGTGAACGACAGATCACGGAGGCTGACAGAAGAGTTTGTTTTCAGATACTCCGAGTAAGCAGCAACGAGGCTTAAAAGCGACTTTTCTGATGAGGCAGAGAAGTTGAAGGGGCCGAGATGGGGAAAACTGTCGGAAGATGATGCTGACTCGGGTTTTGCGTAGCTTTCGAGGATAGCATGTGCGTTGGCGCCACCAAAGCCGAAGCTGTTGACGCTTGCGCGGCGCGTACCCCCGTCAGGGAGTTGTGGCCATTCTTGAGCCTCTTGAGGAATCTTCAGATTACCGTAGAAGGGCACCACGGCGGGATTGAGTTGATCGAGGTGCAAGTTCGGAGGGATGGTACCATTCTGCAAAGCCAGGGATGCCTTGATGACACCTGCAATACCCGCAGTACCCTCGGTGTGGCCAATTACAGTCTTTGCTGAACCAACGTACAGTGGTGCTGCAGATGGGTCACGTCGATAGCCGGACTCGTTACTGAAGAATGCGGTGCTGATGGCCTCGGCCTCGATCGGGTCACCTGCAGGTGTCCCTGTTTCATACACCCACGCAGTCAGCCAAGACATATTCACATACAAGGTAGGCTTAAATGAAAGAAAACATGAACATACCTGTCCCATGTGCTTCAAAGTACTGGGGTCGGTCAATTGACTTGGACAAGTCCAAACCTGCCTTGTTGTATGTGTCGCGAATGAGAGCCGTCTGCGCGACAGAACTGGGCATGGTTATGCCCTTGGTACGTCCATCCTGGTTGGTGCCAGTCTCTCTAACCAGGCACTCAATGTGGTCCCCGTCACGCAGTGCCTGACTTAGCGTCTTCAAGACCAGGGCACCAACACCATCTCCACGTGCATAGCCGTCTGCCGCCTTGTCCCACATGCGTGATCGACCGTGTGGAGATAGCATCTTCAACTTGCTCTCAGCCACATACATGCCTGGGCTCAAGAGCAGATTGGAGCCGGCGACAACCGCAGCTGGGACTTCTCCTAACCTCAGGCTCTGAACCGCCTGGTGCAGGGCGATCAGGCTGGAGGAGCATGCGGTGTCAATCGTCATTGACGGGCCATGCCAGTCGAAGAAGTACGATATCCGGTTCGATATAATGCTCCGAGCCGTCCCGGTGCCATAGTAGGTTGGCAACGTATCAATGTCACGACCCAGTAGCTCAGCATAGTCTCCACACATGAGACCGACCCAAACACCTGTTTGTGAGCCCTGCAATTTCTCCAGGGGAACGCCGGCGCTCTCCAGGCCCTCATAAACCGTTTCCAAGAGGAGTCGTTGTTGGGGATCGACGGATATGGCTTCGACTGCTTTGATTCCAAAGAAGTGGGCGTCAAAGAGCCGAATGTTCTCTTCCAGCAGGTATGAATGCTGAACGTTTGTGGTTCCATGGTGAAGGGGGTCAATGTTGTGAACCCCGGCGGTGGTGAACCGCGAGTCTGGTATCGCCGTTGAGAGATCTCTGGGTTTCCGGAGGAGATCCCAGAACTTCGAAGGAGTCGTCGATTCACCAGGAAATCGACAAGCACTGCCAATGATGGCAATGGGCTCCTTTACGTAATCAAGTTTCTCAGACATTGTGCCTTTGGATTTTGTCGCGGACAATCAAAGCGACGTGAATGAGCCAAGTCGAAATGTTGAATTAAGTTCAATACCCACAAAGACTCGTTAATATGAAGTCAGTGGGATGATTATGTTATCTTAGACTCCCAACTATATTCGTCAAAGACTAGCCATCCTTTTATCAGCCTTTAGACACAGCCTTCGAAAACATAGCATCTCCTGCTATGCCCAGATTGTATTCGCTATGGTGCTTTGCTCCTTCGCACAATCGACCATGACAATGATGCCAAGGGATCAATCGGTCTCGACACGGTCTCGAAACGGCAGACTATACGCGCTCGCCCCGGGTTCACAATCCTCGGGAGGCCATACCCCAAGCACGACATTGCAACTCCGATAATACATACAGTCAGCAGGAAGGGTATGCTGCATCGGGGAACTTGTCTATGCGGACATACGGCACCGGGCCCGGATCGGAGTTCCTTAAGCCGGACGGGACCAATAGGAAGACATGCTCCTCAACCATCATTAGTGACCTCGATCCCAAGTAGGCAACTCGAGGCCCATTGGATAGCTCCTTATTGTAGACCAGCCAGAAAGAAGTGGAGTTCCACTGACAGGCAGACTTTCTCTTTTTGGATGACCGTTGATGGTCTCAAGTTGAAGGACTCGCAAAAAGAGGATACGATAGATTTCTTCGTTTTCTCTTCATTCAGCACTACTCACTTCTTCAACTAGGCAATAAGCGCTCTTACTGTATCCAAGTGGATCGTCATGTTTAAATTCTTTCCAAATGACTTTTTTAACTTTGAGACGATCCGTATTCTGGGCATGACCAGGTATGGCGGTGCCGATGTTGCTGAGGTCTTGGAAGCTGTTGGCAAGATCAAGCAGGACAATCCCCAAAGTTGGCACGATGCCTGGGCTGAACAAGTAGAGAACGCAACTGGCTTTGCTCAGGAGGCCCTTGACAGTGGTCACCGTACAGCAGCCAGACGAGCACTCCTGCGAGCCACCAACTACACCAGGGCCAGTGGCTACATGTTCACGGGCGATGGAGCCTTGAGCCCTGACCCGCGCACCTTGTCAATCAGCGAAGATGCAGCCAATCTCTTTCGCCGCGCTACACAGTTATCAGACAACCCCGTTCACGAACTGAAGATTCCTTTCGAGGATACCACTCTTCGAGGCTATCTATTCTTGCCAAATGCCTCCCAGAGGGTGCCAGGCAAGGTTCCAGTCCTCATCAGCAACAACGGTGCAGACTCGATACAGGAGGAGATCTACTTCATACAAGCCGCCGCAGGCCCTGAACTGGGATACGGTGTGGTCACTTTCGACGGACCCGGGCAAGGTTTGGCCCTACACAGGGACGGCTTGCGCATGAGGCCAGATTGGGAGACTGTGAACAGTGCCTTGCTGAATCACCTGGAAAAGCTGGCTCAAGAAAAACCCGAGCTTGAGTTAGACCTGGACCGAATTGCGGTTGCCGGAGCTTCCCTTGGTGGATACTTTGCTCTGAGGGCGGCGGTAGACCCTCGTGTCAAAAGCGTTATCGCCATCGATCCCGTGTACGATTTGTGGGATTTCGCGATGAGACACGTGAACAAGTCATTTTTATCAGCATGGTCCAAAGGCTGGATCAGCGACGCTGCCGTCGACACTGTTGTTGGCATCATGATGCGCTTGGCTTTCCAGGCCAGGTGGGAGTTGACGCTCATGGGCAACCTCTACGGTCTGCGTCGTCCTTCGCAGATCATGCAGACCATGAAGGAGTACACCCTCCGGAGAAAGATAAAGAGCGACGGCGATGATGGAAGCAGCTATCTGGATGACGTTCACGCTTCAGCCTTGGTCACTGGGGCCAGCAAATCACTGTACCTAGACGTCGATGACCACACAACAAGAGTCTTTCGTGCTCTGAAGAGCCAGAGTCCATCGGAGAAGCAACTCTGGATCGCCCAGAACCCGGGCCAAGGCGGCCTCCAAGCTAAGATTGGGGCGATTGAGCTTTGTAATCAGAAGACATTTCGTTTTCTTGATCAGCAATTCGGCATCGCGAGGAACAGCTTGCCGTAAGTATTAGTCCATAGAATCATTGTTAAGGATAGTGGAGGTTTCCAACTATGTATGTTAAATACCTATAGCCCTTACGATAAGTATATCTCAGTCTGATTTGTACTTAAGAGTAAGGTAATACGAGGGGAAGTACAAAGTAGAAGCAACTTAGGTCTCAAGAAAATAGCACGTACTTAAGGTAAAGCTTACCAGTACTTAGTCTGGAATTTAGCCCTTCAAGCTGGTAAAGCGGGCTAATTGCTAGCATTTTCCGCCTGGGATTCTGTCATACCACTAACCTGCACTCGGGTCAGCCTTGGGCCGAGCCCACCAATCACAGGATAAACGTTCATAAACCCCACGATCAGACACAGTTAGACTTTTCCCTCCTCTATGCGTTAGTTCAATATAATCATTATACCTAACTAGCTTCCAACTGCCGGTAACTACTGTAACAGGTTCTGCATCCTGTATTTACATCACTACTACTGTAAAAAGGGACTTTAGTTCTATTATCTCCGGACAAGGATTAAAAGCCGCCTAAGCTGACAGCTACTGTGCAGCATTTCTTTCAAGCCACTGACATATGCATGGATACTGGAGCTATTGCACCACCGTTAGGATTCTTTCGTACTAATATCTCGTTTGCAGGGGCACAATTCTGGCAGAAGAACGGCATACCCTGAGTGGAAGGCCCTGCACCGAGCGGCGAGCGAGCCTATAGAGGGGCAGAATGCAAAGCACACCATCCCGCCACGTTCTGGTTCCATGATATCCCTAGCAGGGGGGTAGAAGATGGGCTTACTAAAGCTGGCCTTTTATTGAATTACTAAGGAATAACCTTACTATAGCTTAATTCAGAAAAGGATTTTTATCTCTCTAGGGTCTGTAAGATTTATAAATACTCATGCTATTGACGCTAACTGACCCATCTGCCGGAAGCTTGTGTTATATCCGCTCACTATTACCTTTTGCCCTGTAGTCGCTGATATCTTAGTTATCTTAGCTTCTAACATGTACCTAAAAAAGATGGTTTGTGGGGGTCTGCTTGCTTCTAAATTAGCAGGGTCAAATTGAGCGAATCTCGGTAGATATACCATGAAGTCTGACTACCCTATACTCGCTGCCACCAGGCATTTATGTTAGGGCACTTAAGATTATAAGAGTGACGGCTCTAAACATCTATAAAGATTGGTAGAGCTATACCATTTTGCATTTTCTTTGTCGCAGATTGTTCCTCTGTCTTTTGTGATTGGATACCTTATGCGAGTATGAAAACATGCATCCTGGATTACGCAAACGTGTGAGCACATCCGGCTATGAAATGTATTGCAACACTGGGGGCAGCAAAGTCGCAATTTCGTGTTTGCGAGACCATGGACAACCACAGCGACGAGCACGTCATTTCTTCACTTTGGACATGGAGCTCAGCTAATGGTTTGGTACCAATGCAAGACTCAAAAAAAGCCAGGCTTGCTTTGCAGTTATCGAAGAGCGGCTCATGTGGATTGGACAGCCAGGATTAATGGTGTATGCTGATGCCACTCGATGGCCCGCGGTAGAAACGATCATCGCTAAATAAGCGAAAAAAACCAGAGAGCCATATTGAAGAACAGTTCGTCACACCCCCAAGCTTACACCGTGGGATAAAGGAGCAGCATCGTGGTTCGGGATGCAGCCGGTAGGTCCGGGTGCGCCCATGCGCGCCCCTCGCCTGCATACTTGAGGGAGTAGACCAGGGCTTAGTTACTCCAATCATAGGCCCCGGGGTGTGACCTTGCCTGGCTTGCATGTGATGATATTTCTGGCTTCTTGCCACATTTCGGGGTGCTGTACTACCTCAACTCTGCTGGGACTGTCCTAAACCAAATCTCTGGATGTGACAGCACACCGGCCAAGACAACGAATCTATCTTTATCCACATGCTTCTGATTGAGAGCCCCAGCGAAATGAACGAGGACCGCGTGAGATCAGAGACAGGTGCTACCAGCTTTCGTTCTTCTCGCCGTTTCGCGTGCGATCGATGTCGCGCCTACAAAGCCCGGTGCGAGCGCAATGGCGACTTGGGAGTCTCGTGTGAGCGATGCCTCAAATCGCAGCATACTTGCACCACCAATTTCGATAATATACCCCCGGGTATGAGCTTCGCCATCCAGAAGCAGCAGCAGCAGCAACAGCAGCAACATCATCACTGGCGAAGGGGTAGCGGTGCTAGCAACAAACCTACTCGTGACATACGCCCTGAGACCGTGTTGGTTCAGCGACAGTCTCCAATAACCGCCGAACATGGTGCTGCCCAAGAACCCTTCAACTCTCCACGAATGCCTTCTGGCCGAAACAACCGACAGGTCTATTCTGGCGAAGAGCCCAGCCTGTCGCGAGCCATCCTACAGAACGAAAGTTTGTACAGCAGTGCCGAAGCCGCTGCTGCCGCTGTCGATGTCTATATAGCTTCCGACGCGTCGTCCAGGCCCCTCAGTTCTTCACAATCCACTAATGGGCTAACGCTGGTCAGCAACGAGGATCCAAAATTCGATGACAACACCACCAATGTCAGCAGTAACAACAACAACAACAACAACAACAACTGGCTTGATTCAAATTATACGGTATGGGAACCAACCTTGTTATGAAGAATGAAGTGGAAGTCTATGATGGACTTCACGCTAATTGGCCGTATAGGGTGACCTGGAAGAGATGGATTACTCGATGGACTTCTCCATGCCACATCTTGTGTTCGACAAAATTGATTTCGCCGGTCTCTCGGACCACCACTCAACAGCTAGAAACGGGGGAGGAGTAGCAGCAGCCGTAGCAGCCAGATCAGCAGCCCTGAGCGACGTGTCGTCCATGATGCGCCCTGGTTCAAACCGAAGCAACAACCAGGCCAGTCAGAATCAAAACCCTGCAAATAAACGTCCTAACCCTCCGCGTTCCGAATCAGAGTCAACGACTGCATCCTATACGACCGGTCGTGTCAACACTGAAACGCTAGAATTCACCAAAAAATACAGAGAGCTGCTCAAATTGAACCTGGAACTTATGGAGGATGAAGAAGTGCTAGAACAGCACAAGTTACTGACGAATGGAGACCTTCGGCGGGATCCCCAGGCTGCCATCTCCGCCGAAGACAACCTCATCAGTCGCGTACTCAGACGCACCTCTCGATTCTGGGACATTCTTAGTAGCATAGCGACAATACCAGAGGCTCGCCGGCGAATACCATCGGATGGGAGCTTCAACGATGATGCGAGTCGGTCATCGAGACACCAATCGTGGCATAGGGGAGGCCCTGATACGCTCATCATCGTCCATCTCATCACCACTTATGTCAGCCTCATCCGCATATGTTGCTCTGTGTTCCAACACCTCTATCACGTCTTCCAGGTCATCCCTCCGGATCAAGTGGGGACGGTTCTAAATCTCCCGAGCCTACAGCTGGGAGAGTTTCAGATGGAGAATAACCTGACCATACAGGTTCAGGCTTTGATCGAGCTGAGCTGCAGCATGCTCTTGCGAATCGAGGAAGCTCTGGGTGTATCTACGGCCAGCGGACCGGGTTTGAGCGGCGAAGGGGTCAGCGCCAAAACTCTAGAATCCCATCACTGCCGCAACTCGATCATGAGAGACCCGGTGGCGGTATCCCTTCGCGAGATCATTCTCTCCCAAGAAAGATTACAAAATGCTGCCAACGGGGTGGAAAGTCCGTCATTGCAGGTGGTTATGAACAACCTCAAAGGGCTTCTGCAGCGAAGATGATTCACAGGGAAACAGTCATTTGGCGTACTTAACTCATTATTGTATGTAGACTTGTTCATACCGCAACGGGTATGAAAATGATGGCGAACAACGAGCACACTGGTTCCGAACTGCCTAATTATCGAGGCGATCGGACAAACATCATGATTATCACGACTTCAAATGATGTGTTTGATGCTAGGCCATGTACTTGTGGCCTCCACCGAGAATCACACGCGAATGGTGCATAAATCAGTCTTTATAATTTATGTAAAAAACTAGCAGTATTAACTTTTCTGGCATCAGTACAAACCTCCCATGCCCTCATCTGAGAGGGCAGTCCACTAGCCGTCAATCATTGAAATGTCCTTGTCCTGGTGGGTTTATCTCTACTAAAAAGCCATACTTGTCCCAGTTGTGTATGTATTTCTGTTATCAGGTGGAAACATCTTGATTATATATTTGAAAGTGAGACACATGGGATTCTTTGATGAGTTGGACGTTGTTATTCATCAATCTCTCCTAGCTGGTGGCAAGGTTTCCCTTCAGGATTCGCAGGGGTTCGATCGATTATTTCTTTGACGGAATTGCACCAACTGCGCCTGCAATCACGTAACCCTGGCCGTACCGTAGATACGGTTCTCACGCACCAATCGCGGAACTGAGGTCCAGTGAGATTCTCGGCTGGGATATGCAACCACCGGAGTCAGGCTGGTGGTTCAATTGATGACCGGAGACGGTTGGGTCAATAGCTCGCTGTGGCACGTCAAGTCACCGAGTGACAAGTCAGACCGGAGATGGCTGCCGAATACTAAAGCCGCCGTGGACTAGCTCACTGTTTGTTAGAGGGGTTGAGCTCTTCCACACCAAATCCCATCCAACATCACATCGTTCAAGGATTGCCATAAAGTCTAG
Organism: Fusarium stilboides; assembly: GCA_014822085.1. Classification (NCBI taxonomy): domain Eukaryota; kingdom Fungi; phylum Ascomycota; class Sordariomycetes; order Hypocreales; family Nectriaceae; genus Fusarium; species Fusarium stilboides. Next base: position 131,741 of record JAASAY010000117.1, read on the forward strand.
GTTTTTCTCTCTTTGTGGTAGGCTATTTGGCCATCAAACATACGGAGCTAAACGGTCACAACACATCATCTCCCTGCAGGTCATCCAGGTATAAAACTGGCCATCCGTCTTACCTTGAAAAACTCCTAGTTGCATTCGGCACTCACCAGCTCTGCTGCATTCAGCATCACATTCTACACATATCTGGGAAATATACCCAAAATGACGACTCTCGAGATTGAAAACAAGAATTCCAACTCCCGCGTCGATGTCGATGTCGATGTCGCGGCTGGCAAAGATAGCCCGTCCTTGACAAGCGACACTCCCGTCCGAGCCGAACCAAAGCATAGCTGGCGCTCCTACGTATGGGATGCGTTCGACAAGCCCCCTGAGGAACGGAAGTTCCTGTACAAGTTTGATGCCATCGTGCTTACCATGACTTCTCTCGGTTTCTTCATCAAGATTCTCGATCAGTACAACATCAACAGTGCCTTCGTTTCGGGCATGATGGAAAACCTTGAGCTTTATGGCAACGAGCTCAACTACATGACCTCCATGTACACGGCTGGATACATTATCGGCGAGATCCCCAGGTAAGCAGCGCTGTCTTGCCCTGTTTCCCCCAATGATTACTTCCACAGTATCTTCTTTTTGACACATTGAGGTAACACAACGTCCTGACAACACAAATAGTAACTTGCTCCTGACCCGAATTCGCCCATCCATCTGGATCCCGACATGTGAGGTGAGTGCGAGGCGCGCAATAAGAGGCCGGCTTACCGACTGACTCTCTTTCTATAGGTCATCTGGTCGGTTTTAACCCTTCTATTGATCAAGTGCAAAACCCCTAGCCACCTTTATGCTTTGCGCTTCTTTATTGGTCTTGCAGAGGCTTCCTTCTATCCTGGCGTCCAGTACCTCATCGGTTCTTGGTACCGAAAGGATGAGCTCGCCAAGCGCTCTTGTATCTTCCATGCCAGTGGAAACATCGCTGCTATGATCTCTGGTTATCTTATGACAGCCAGTCTCAATCTGGAGGGTAATCATGGCTGGCACGGCTGGCAGTGGCTCTTTATCATCAATGGTATCATCTCGCTGCCCGTTGCTATATCCGGCTACTTTATTCTTCCAGACGTTCCCGAAGTCACCCGGGCCTGGTATTTAACCAAGGATGAGATTGCATTAGCACAAAAGCGCATGGAGCTCGAGGGCCGAGCTAACAGAGCGCCCTATACGGTTTCAAAGTTCAAGAAGATCTTTACCTCGTGGCGCATCTACCTGCTTACGCTGCTCTACGTCCTCTTTAGCAATGGTAATGGTTATGGTGGGCAGCCAGTGTTTGCCCTGTGGCTAAAGTCTCTCGGCTACAGCCTTGTTGATATCAACACCTATCCTACCATTCAGTACGCCGTTACCATTATCTTCACTCTACTGTTCGCCTGGTTCTCAGATATTATTCTCAAGGGCGAGAGATGGCAGCCATTTATCTTTGTCGGCGTCGTTAATATTATCTTTTATATCAGCTTGGCCATTTGGGATATCGCAGATGGTTGGAAATGGACGTGCTTTATCCTAGGACTTTTGGGCGTGGGGCTAAGTGGCATCAGCTTTGCATGGGCTAATGAGATCTGCTCTGATGATAATGAGGAGCGGGCTCTGGTGATCGGCACCATGAGCACACTGGCCCAAGTTGTCCAAACCTGGTTGCCCCTCATTATCTGGCAGGTGACTGACGCACCCAACTATCGCAAGGGATTCATCAGCTCCATCTTCATCTCTCTGCTGACGATCGCAACTGCCCTGATCATTCGCCACTTGCACAGGCGACAAGATGCACAGAAGCAGCAGACTACCGAGACAACTGAAGGTTGAGTTAGCGTCTCGAAATTGAATCTGCAAGGGGCTAGAAAGATTGTGGGACATAGCGATGCAGAGGGTGGCTGGATCTAGAGTTTGGTAGCAAACATGCAGGGTACATGATCCTGCAAAGGTACTTTGGCAGAGGCGAGATAACCGGATAACTAAGACCTTGTCTGACTCTCAAAGCCAGCGAGTTTTTGCATCCCTTGTTCAACTGGATAGAAGTGTGCTTTCAGCCACTTGTGCGTGATCGAGGTTAGACGCTGCCGGAGTTCTATGGGGCCGATCCTTTGCTACTTACTCCGATTGGCCGGAGATGCAGTCCGATTGATCGGAGATAACCCCGAGTCTAGACAGGGGTTATATTAAACCCGCAAAGGCTAAATTGGAGGTGTATTTCTAAGAATTAGGGGCAAGAAGAGCTCATAGACAGTATGGCAGACGTCTTGGTATCCATTCTGAGGATCTCCAAAGAATAGCAAACCAATGCCACTATCGAAGCTCTTCTTCCCAGCCCTACAAAATCTATGGAAGTCCGTCAACCATTTCCCGACGAATTAATCCTTTCCATGAAGTCAAGGGCTCGGACAGGAGCGACAGCGAGTAAAAGGAGGCTTGAGCGACAATTGAGGGGATAGATAAATGCGGTTGTAGTGTTGAACGGGACATCATGCGGTTCACAAACTTTGGACTCTATCTGATACATCCAATAGCACATCGGTTATCTCATGGCAAGAATGCAGGAGATAGAAGTTGGTGGAGCTAGTATGAGTATCAAGAGACTGCACATCTCAAGGCCCATCATTATTAAGTGAAGCTAGCAAGTACGATGAGATTCAGACAAAACCATTCCTCTTCATTAGACTTCATGTAGACATCGAACTAGGCCGGGACTACACAACGGAGACAGCTTCCGTCTACATATAAATACCTTACATACGATACCGGAAACCCACCGTCTTCCAATCAGTCACATCTTCGTAGTCCTCCGGCCTCAGCTCCACCTCAGAAACTGCCTCAGCCACATTTCTGCCGTTCAATGCTTCAGGTACCTTTCCATTCGCCACCGCACCCGCTGAACGAGCACTCCCCTCAAACCCTTCCTCTCTCGTGCGCTTTGCATTGAACCATTGCAGATAGAAACGTAGTGACAATACCAGAACTACCACAAGTGCGTAGCATACCATGATGGCCTGGAAAGCAGTCCTATAGTGCGGCGCTTCCGACTTGCGGAAGAACTGAGGTCCGGCTATATTGCCCACGCAGTACGTCAAGAAGAGCATGGCTGTCATGGTCATGCGCTTTGTAACGCCACGGTAGTTGGCCTGGACGAGCGACATATTGAGAGGCATGGCTGCGGGACCAGTAGAAAGTAAGAAGTAGGCAAAGAGTTGGACGCTGTGGGGTACTTGTTCGCGCACATATATGATAGCCGAGCCTATGACGCACGGAATCACGACGCAGATAATAAGCAGACAGTTGAGTGTATGATATCGGCTGGCCAACCAGCCTGTTCCAGCGATAGTGCTCGCTGTAATAACTGAATAAGGGATATTAATCAGGGTGGATTGCAGACTGGTAAATCCAAATGACGAGATGACAATGTTGCTGAAGCTCTGCGTGCCACCATTGGGCATTTGAGTAAGAAGCTCGATAGATACGATAAACCATGTCTTCGGATCAACAAGACACTCCTTTACTTGATCCAGCTTCCAGTGAGAGTTCTCAGTGCTGCCTGTTCCAGCAATAACGACGCGGTCGGCAGCGACCTTTCTCTCCTCGGTGGTAAGGAACTTGGCCTTGGAAATGGTATCAGGAAGGAAGAAGAATATGGGGATAGCCCAGACGGTCGTAATCACTCCGAGGATGATATACATCCATCGCCAGGGATGGATATGGTCGTCAATGTGGCCGATGCCAAAGGCAAGAAGACTGGAGACTAGTCCACCGATAGAGTTGCCCGCGAACCAAATGCCGACTCGGATGGGCATTTCATCGCGGGTATACCATGTAGAAGTCAAGAACATAAAGGCGGGAGTGATGGTAGCCTCGGCTACACCAAGTAGGAAACGCACAGCCATAAGGCCACCGAAGTTGTGACATGCTGCTGTTAAAGCAACCACGACACCCCAAAAGAAAGTATTGACTGTGAGGTACTTGGCTGTTGGAAGTCGAGCGATGAGAATAGTGGTGGGATACTCCCAGATTAGATATCCGAAGTAGAAGATGCTGGAGACCCAGCTGTACTGCTGGCCTTCGAGGTGCTACGACATGTAAATTAGCAGTTTTCCCCGTCATCATGATAGGGCCCAACTTACGTTATCATCGCGAAGGCCAAATACCGCAGCACTAGACAGAATCGTCTTGTCCATAAAATTGAGCATGTATGTAACGAACAGCAGTGGGATAATAACCCGGTCAATCTTCTTGACTACCCTTCGAGCCGTGCTGGCATCCGGGGCCAGAGCCATTTCCTCGGTCGCATTCATCGTGTTCTAATCCAGAACTGTGAGTAGAGTTGTCGTGGGCCACTTTCGTGTGGAATGACCGATTCCAAAAATCAGGGAGTCGGCGTCAACAAGTGCTTGATGATTGATCATCGGCCCTTAGTTTTATTACCGACCTTATCTCGACCCTTGCTTAACCTGGAACCAATGCCAAGAGCCCGAGGTCGGCTTAGTACTACGTTGCAGCGATCGGCGGACTGCAGTGCGGGGTATGAAGCCCATTGCAGATAAGAACCTCAAGATAGACAAGATAGGCAAACCAAAGTTCGTAGTTCGTTTCTGGGGCCGGAGATCGGAGATATCCACTGACCAGCGCCGATCGGTTACAATACCGTGTAAAAAGAAGATACGCATCATTTTTGCCAAGAGTAAACGATAAGCTCAACTTCTTACTACCAACATGAATGGCCTTGTTGTGTCACCGTTCATCGCTGCCTTACCAAAGGTTGAGCTTCACATCCACATCGAAGGCACCCTTCAACCAGCCCTACGATGGCACCTAGCCCAACGAAACAACATCCCGCTAAAATGGAGGGACCAAGAATACAAAACCTACGAGGAACTTGTTGAGTCGTACAAAGTCACCTACAACCACCGCCCCGAGATGGGAGGTCGTAGGGATGTGCCGACCTTCCTCGAGGCCTACTTTGCTGGGTGCGAAGTCCTCTTAAAAGAACAAGACTTTTACGATCTAGCCATGGACTATCTCAAGAGGTGCAAGGAGATGAATGTTCGCTACGTGGAGCCCTTCTTTGACATTCAGGCTCATACCCGACGAGGTGTTAGCGCTGAAGATGTCCTCAATGGTTACTTGCGCGCCCAACGGGATGGAGCAACTACATACGGCGTGCGATCGAGCTGGATCTTCTGCTTCATTCGTGACGAGCCGGTAGAAGACGGTGAAGCAGCATATCGAACCGCTCTACCCTGGGCTACGAGTGGGCATGGGCTCTTTCACGCCGTTGGTCTTGCAAGCAATGCGTACGAGCGTCCACCGATTCTATTCAAAGATGCCTTCAAGCGAGCGCAAGCAGATGGACTGCATATTACCACGCATTGCGATTTCGGACAGAAGGACACTCATGAGCATATCCGGCAGGCGATATTCGAAGTTGGTGTAGAGCGCATTGATCACGGACTTGATGCTCTTGACAAAGATGAGCTTATTGATGGTTTGGTAGAAAAGGGCATCGGTCTTACTCTCTGTCCTCACGCCTACCACCGACGAACAGCGACGGACGTCCTCTTCCCCAAACTGCGACAACTATTGAACAAGGGAGTCAAGTTTTGCATCAACAGTGACGACCCTGTGTATATGCATGATGTATGGATTGATGGTAATATGGAGAAGGCATATCATTATGGTGGACTGTCAGAGACGGAGATGGTACAGCTGGCTAGTAATGCAGTGGATATGTGTTGGGCGGATGAGGATGTCAAGAAGAGTCTGTATGCAGAGTTAGAAGTCTTTAACAAGGCTGAACTGTCTTGAGTTTTAAGTACAACAAACGTTAAGATAAATCTTGTTATGGTCCCCGAACTATGTTCTTGAGATGAGTTGCTGGTATATATCCCCAAAATGACACTCCCAAATCAGTCGGTTAGACCAGTTCAGCGGGGTAACTTGCGGTAGGACAAAATAACATCTGAAAAATTAATCAGCTTGAACCTTGAACATTCATTAAAGTCTATTTGAGAGTCATCCCTGAAGTTAATCAAGATGTTGAAGATGAAGCCCGTAACACAATCAGATGACACTCATAGATCGCTGCAAGAGGAAGATGAACTTCGCCCTAGGTTAGAAGGAGTTTGAGCTATTCAAAGCGATCATGGTAACCAGAAAGATCTACCAGTAAAGAAATTACGGTTTCGACGTAATTGCGCGTCTTTTCACCACCTCTCTAGAGGTGGAGACAAATGTATTTGTTATCAACCCACTTGGTAATAATTAACTGACAATAGTTTGACATGCTATGCTACTACCTCCTAAACATCAAGCCGGCAACGAATAGCCAACTATGTTTTCTGCAACCTAACCTAGCATGAGTCAGGTGCTAAACTCTTCTTGAAGCAACGGATGGTCGAGATTCTCTTGGTGCCTTGCTTGACGCTGCATGCTCTCGAGAACGATTTGTTTAACATTAGGCTCACGCACCGTTGTTCTGAAGAACAATGAATACACCGATGTAAACTCCCAATCACGAAGTCTTTTCCACATAAGGCGCATAGCCGTTGGTCCCAAAGGAACAAAATTCGGAAAGGCGTAGTGGAAAAAGAAGGTCTGATGATCTTTGGTGTGGTGAGAGCGAACGAGTCCTGACTGTTAATTTTGTGAGTGTGTAACCCTAGAGATAGACATTTTGATAGGAAACATACTTGAGAAATACCAATAGTATCACCGGTAAACTAAAGCGTAACATTAGATATTGTTGGTTCTAGGCTTTCGTTCCAAAATTGAACAAACTCACAATGTTGTTATTCCAATGAAGCACTGAGCTTCCCGGGAAGTGGCCTCCAAGCTTGATCATATTCACGCCAGGGAGGATATTCTGGGTCTCGCCTTGGAAAAACACTCGTCGATTTTCAGTATCTTGGCGGTTCAACCACTCCTGGTCTTCATGTGCAAGGTACACAGAACAGTCAAATTCTCGTGCCCACTCCAAATGCGTACTGTAGAAATGCGGGTGAGAAATCGCAATTGCGGCTAAACCACCGCGAGATTTGATAAAGTCAATGGTCTCTTGATTCAGAAGACTGATACAGTCCCAAAGAACATTACCAGACTCGGTCTGGATGAAAACCGCGCGTTGTCCAATGGCGATTTGAGGAGTAGAGAAGATTGACCAAATTCGACCTTCATTCTCGTCCTGTTTAAACTTGTTTTGTGGGTGGCTTGCAGCTCCTCGAGGGTGGTCCAGGACTGTCCAGAAGGTGGCACAAACTGCCGAGGCTCCTGTGCCATGTTAGCTATTTCACAATTTTCGTATTGAAAGGGCTGGAGTACATCGCACATGCGGCAAGAGGATGGTCGATCCGCATAAGGGATGTCATACTGGGTACCACAGGTAACACAGAGACACAAGTTCTTGGACATGGACATGATGGTGGTAATTGACTTTACTTATTCGTGCTTAATTACAAGAAGAAAACAACATGATCTTCCATGTCTTTTATCCTTCAGGATCCGAGAACTATGACTGACGTCAAATTCTCAAGTTTTCACGGGCCCGGCTCCTAATCATCTCCGAACCAGTACGATTCGGTCCTCGCACTTCGGTGTTCCGACATTGAGTTGCCCTATGACCAGTATTTTGCGGGGAATAAACGCCACGAAGACAGATATGTGGGGTTGGTGATCGGAGTAAAACATCTACATCATTGGTTTATAAGCACTACTATAGAAGTTTGTCATTTGATCTCGTTTCTTTGTCAGGCTTATATTTGCCCAGTCAATCTCTTATCGTCGACTTTCGTATTGAAACTAGTGGTTAGATTGATCGTGTCCTGAAATAGCTCGTAAAACTTTGTAGTCACAATCGACCTCCAACTAAGAGGTATGTGAGTGGACCTTCAACACAGGTATACGGTACTGTTTGTAATCAGTCATGATTTCGGACATCTTAGCTTGCCCGAAAACGATAAGCTTTAGGTATCAATAATTAGAAGGACATTAAATTCAAGGGGAAATGCTGATTTCTAGGGTCAGTCACGGCATCGAAGTTATCTAACCTCGCCACGAACGAGGGAATGATTTATAGCTAGTCTACAGAAAAGAGACACCCGAGACTAGCGCTGTCATTGGGCCTCAAAACGTCTAACTATACAGGAGGTTATACAGGCCTGTCTACCTTGTATGATAGTCTTTATTATACGTAGTAGAGGGAATGGTGTCTTGGGACGTGATGGAATCGAAAGCGACGTCATGTCTGACCTTTAACTCAAGGTGCGGAATGATGCCGATTCGAGCAACGCAGTAGGATAGTGATCTTGCCGGAAACCATAGCCGACATCCGAGCCATGCCGGAACAGAAATGACTGACCAAGCACGTGATGCAGAGAATGGTGACGCTTTACCATATAATGATCTCTACAGTAGTATCGATCTTGTGATTGATGGCTTAAATGCTGCCGGATGAGGTGGTCAACAAAGCAGGGGAGAATGGGCTGGCATATGCAATGCAACCGTCCCTTCTTCACGCAAAGTCATGGTAAGGCCCTGAACCAAAAGGCTAACAAGAGTCGAGATCGGCCTGCGGGAGAGTCTTTTCCGTAATGAGTTAATAAAATACCGTATGCCAAGAAAGCTGTTGTTATTGCTGATGAAGCTACGCCGTATGATGATCCCTGAAACGGATTAGGCAGGACGTTAACCGTAGCAACTGTGGTTAGCAAAAAGGCGTTTGCATGTTATCGACCAAAAGGGGGATCATTCCCGAGTTGCAGTGTGAGAGCCATATGTGCTCCCACTCGTGGAGTCACGGTTGGCTGTAGATCCAACTAAAGTTTGTGTTCGAGCTTCAAGTGGTGAGAGTAAGTCGCGTTAAATGATCAGTGTTACTCTAGGCAATGGGAAGTGCAAACGAGATGGGAATAAGTCACTGCAACCCTTAGTTAGAGCGTTCTTATTACACCCACGTTTCAGAGGGTTCAGTACTTAAAAACAAGCATGCTTTTAGGGCCCTGGGTTAGCCAACCTTTATCTTTAACCGTAATTGTGCGGAACAATCGTTTCCACCAGTAGGAAAAGATTCCAGCCCTGGGAAGATCGTTTCCTGCAGATCCGGGAGCAATTGTAACGATGGTATTGGTGCTAATTGTTGATCCCGACCAGGGTTCCCCGCATACACCCCGGGGATAAGCTGTAGCTCTACGCATTACAAGCTAGCCAAGCTCCAGGGAGCTCTGATGCAGGAGGTGACGAAAGAAATTTCTCACGAATACATATAGCTCGGATGTGGGAGCTCCTCTGAGCCATTGGAGTACTAAATTCCTCACCTTGCTTCTTGTCTCTGTCCCTTGGACATCGTCGGCAAGATGAAGTTGACATTGGCTCTTGTTTGTTACGTCTTCGCGACTTTGTCCTTTGCTTTCCCCTCTGACTACCTCAAGCTTGCAACTTGGGGTATCGAGGGTTATGCGAAGGACAACCCCATTGGCATCACTACTGGTGGTAAAGGCGGTAAGACCGTCGTTGTGTCGACTGCTGAACAGCTCGTCGCTGCTGTCAATGGCACCAAGCCTAAGATCGTGCGACTAAAGGGCAAGATCACGCTACCCTCCCGTCTCAAAGTTGGCTCCAACACTTCGCTCATTGGTGTTGGGCTATCCGCTCACATCACCGGTGCCGGTGTGGATGTCTTCAACGGCACCAATGTCATCATTCAGAACCTGAAGATCAGCCACATCATTGACAACGACTGCATTACCATCCGAAACAGCACTCGTGTCTGGGTTGACCACAATGAGTTCACTTCTGATATCAACCAGGGTCCCGACCACTATGTAAGCCCGGTGCTGCCATTAAAATCTGGAATTGAAGCGTCGCTAACTTGAATCATTAGGACGGCCAAGTCGATATCATCCGCGCTTCGGACTGGATCACCGTCTCATGGAACTACTTCCATGACCACTGGAAGTCCTCACTCGTCGGTAACGACGCAAAGTTCCGAGACCTCGACTACGGTCACCTCCACGTCACATACCACCACAACTACTGGAGGAACATGGGTACTCGAGGTCCTGCTGGCCGCTTTGGTCATCAGCACATTTACAACAATCTCTACGAGGACTTCCTCTACCAGGCTATCCACAGTCGATCCGACAACCAGGTGAGTTCTATTGTAACCGATTCTATACCATCGGAGCTAACGAAGACAGGTTCTTGTCGAGGGCAACGTCTTCCGGGGTAACACAAGCGAGGCTCTGAGCACCTACGGTCTGGTCATTCCCATGGACTCACCCAACACCTGCACGTGCGGTGACGAGGAACTCGATGGCTACGCCAATCTCGGTGCTAGTACGTTCAGCTCTCTCAAACACTAATGCTTATGAAGCTAACCTTAAAACAGAGAACGATTGGGGACGTGCTGGAGTCAACATCACTCAAAAAGGAAACTTTTACAAGGCTGATTACCGTTATAAGCTGACTCCCCTCAAGCTTGTACCGGTCGTGGCCAAGCTTGGTGCAGGTATTGGTAGAATCCTATGAGGGCAGTCTTCTTGAGTAGGGTCAAGAGGATTCACCTCTAAGTACTTAAATAAGACATTTGCATCTTTACACATAGCTTGACAACGAGAGTCTTTATTATTGTACAACTCGAACACCAAATTTGGACAACCACAATTTAGATAATACAAATTTCTTTAGAGTAACAACTCAAAAATTCTCCACATTTGGCATTAATAGGATACTTTTGATTCATTCCTTTGCACCACCGTATTTTCGACCTAATCATCAGCTTGAATAAGAAACCCGAGAAATTGAATATTTCTCCACCGCAATAATTGGTATACACCTATAGCTCGTCATAGTATTCTTTCAGGTTATATTCATCCGAAGCCCCCTGTAGGAAGTGATTTTATAATAAAGGTGGTGACCCTTTAGAGTAACCGGAAGTATCAAACCTGCTATTTTGATGAATCCGCCGCTTGACCCGCGGTGCAACGGCCGATATGAGAACACCCTGCGTCCAGGATGAATGCATGAGGTTCAATCACGGGCATTGATCGCTCAGTTGGAGAGAAAAGTAGTATCTCATAGCACCGCTGTGAGATACTCAGGACGGACTAGGTGTCTTCTTGTTACTATTTGGTTTCTGGTCCATGCGAGCAAATTGCGGTCTATAGTGACCATACCAGATCATGTCAGCCAGCGGCGTATCTTTCCAGAGACCTGCAAGATGTTATTGTTCGGTCCTGCGTCCTATGGCCTCCGCTATACCGGATAAAGCAGGCAGTTTATCTTTGTCGAAGGATAGTTATGTCGGGGCGTATTGCGTGACCACTTGACGCCAAGAAGCCTCTGGACTTGGTTGGGGAGTATTCGGTAGGTTGCTAAGTACATGATCGGATAACTCCGACTTGTGGACGGCAAAAGCTTCTGGAAACCTACACTCGCACGTTCGAAAAGACCAACATTCCCAAAGTCACTCCTGTCGACCGAGGTTAAACACACGTGGCGAGCATGCGTTGTTTTATATGTCCATGTTCGCCTCATTGGGGAAAAGGCGGAGGACAAGTCATTATTGTCATTATCATCGCCAGAGAAATGATCTATCTACGCGAGGATTTTGGGCCTAACCCTTTTACCAAAACGCGAAGGAGGAGAATACTCGTCGTTGGCTAATCTTGCCCAAGAGATAACCAAAACTAAGTGTAAGTTTGCATACACCTGGGCCATCTTGTTTCATTCACTTTTCCAATAATAGTAGGTTGGGAGAGCAGAAAAACATAAGTAACTTTATTGCAAGGTGCTAGTTATAAATCTTATATGACATCTGAATAGAAACTGTGAAGATTAGAAGATATAGAAGTACGTTGAATTTTAGTTCTTAAACTCTGTCTTAGCCCTAACTAGTAGGCTATAGTAAGATCAGCAAGATGATCGAGTCTTTACCAGCGTAAAGCCCGGGCCATGGCGATCACCAAACGGCGATTTTGAACTGCTTGATGCAGGGTCTTCACCTGATGTTGATGTAGAGCGCTCAAGGTCACGTTCCGTTCGGCCCGTCTGATAGAGAGCAATGCTTTTGAAATCTTGTGACATCTGCTGAAGCGATTTATTATCAAGATGTCCGCCAGCCTGTTTCTGTCTTTGTCCTTTGCCGTGGTTCTTTCCATTGAGCGGCTTGCCATCTGTCGAAACCATAAATTGGATGGTATCATCGCCTTCGGCATGGTTTTCGATGTTGCTGATTTGTGACTCCACGTAAGTATCAACGTCTGAACAGAATGCTAAGCAACGCCGTAGAGCCTTGGCGTCGTTCTGCAGCTTGTCGAAAGATGCCTGGCCTTCCTTCGATGTCGCGTTCGAGTCGGTATCTGGGCGCTCACGGACATTCTTTTGGTGCCTCTCAAGGTGAGCGAGAGTGAAACGCATATGGTGCATACACCCATCAAGACCCTCGCCGAATAGCATTCCAGATGTTGACTCGGGATCTTGGATGGCGTGGAAATCAGCCTGGATTTGTTCAAGTTGATTCGAAAGAGCACTGCATAACTGCAAAGCCTTTTCTGTGTTCAGTCGCTCATTTTCCATGTGACGATACATGACTGCATCCGGATTCGGGTCAGCAATCGCAGGTGTGGCCAGGGATTCGAGCTTCTGCAGAATGTCTTCGAGATGAGCCTCCAGATCCATAGTGGACGTGGCAATGGAGTCTCTGCATGCTTGTATAGCTTCAGTGCTAGCACTAGAGGCAAGACTGGGGGAAAGTTCCAGTTAGTAATATTGACTGAATGGAACGTTGGGTCACCTACAGGGTTGCAAAGCTAAGAGCAACGTTAATGGTGGACTTGTATCCGATAAGTTCCTGTCGGAAGCTAGCGATGCCATCCCCGCTACTGCACTTCAGCTTGAGCCACCCACGGAAGCTTGTTCTATCAGAACCAGACTTGGCGAAACAGGATTGAAGCTCAATCCGGACATTTTCGAAAGCTTGCTGACACTGCTCAAGTGTCATTTTCAACGCGGAAAGATCCACATCGAGACCAAGATTGCCCGTCTCGGAAAGCTTTCGCAGAACTAGCACAAGTCCCGTTAGCTCGGTCAACAGCTCGCGAGCCTGCGAGGGCAGCGATTTGAAGGATGCGATTTCATCGCGCAACTTCACGCCAGACTTGAAGGCGAAAACTGCCAGCGCAAGAATACCAGAAGCAACTCCGATTGGTTCAGCCATTGGATGCTGATTGTGAAGAATAATTTCCAGATGAGAAACAGTAAAAGTATTGTAACGCAGAAAGGCCGAATTTTGTGATGTGGCGAAGGACTACCCGCCACGTGCTTGACGCTGAGCCCATTTTAGTTACCGCCGTCCAGGTGGGTTCTTTTCCGCCATTCACAAGTTCGACTCGTTTGTACTATTTCAACACGCTAACTTCTAAAGGCTAAGTTGACTCAATGGCTGTACAGCGGTTGTCTCATGATTGGCAGACAGCCTCAAAGCATGTGCCAGTGGTAAATGGAGCGGGGCCTAATGACCGCCTCCATTAGAATGGGGGGCTTGGCTGCTACTCATGCAGAAAATCGGGCCCTCTGCAGTGGATCACAGCAGGCCGTATCGATGCGCGCGCGTAGCACTTATCATACTCCTTTAGCTTAGATTGACCTCAGTTCAAGGATCTGGAGCTTCGCAGAGTCTTGGCAACTGCTGCCTGCTCTGATAGAAACCAGTCTCGTTCTCTTTTCCACCTTTCACAAGGATAATTCATGTTGATATGATGACTGTCCGGTGTGCCTCGAATGCCGAACTTAGCGATGCGGCTTCGTACAAGTTTAATGGCGGACCAAGACATGACAAGCGCGCCGAGATTGCCGCCAGAATGTAATGTACTCCCAATTCACCATATACTTGATACCGCCAGTTTAGGTAGGACTTGCCCTTGGTCGACGTGTATCACAACTCAAAGAAAGTACAACCTATGTGCTCCTCGATCGTCTTCTTGACGCAAATCACAACAAGGCTCTCTGCATCGAGCATACTCTTCAACGTGTCGTCCAGCGTCAAGACAGGGACTGGAGCAGAAGAAGTTCCAACTCAAGCAGAGCAGGTCACTTAGGAGGAATGGTGAGGGCACTCGTAGATAAGGAAGGAAGAGATATTCATACTGAAACCAATGTCCATAATGCCAAGCTAGAAACATACTAGTTTTCTGGTGTCCCTGCGCAGGAGTGCAAATGAAATGTACCATGACCCTGCAAGATTGAAAGTTCATGTATGGATATTGGGTTTCAGTCATTTCGAACGGGCTATCTAAGTGCGTTGGCATGACGATGGCCGTCGAGGGCCACGAAATAGACATCTAGCTCGAAAGTTGGTTGCCCTAGAGGCTGCTGATGGGCAAGTGAATTTGCTTGTCCAATAGAGTACTAAGGGGCGTAGTGGAAGAGGGGATTTAATATTTCATGTTATGCTTACTACATTGAGAGACAATAATGCTTGATGTAATGCTGGATTTAATCTAGAGCACGTCACTTCAGCGCCACCGATACTATCAGGCGCGAGAGAGGCTCAATGTTTATAGCAAAGTCTCCTCGCCAGAGTCTGGCATGACACTACATGGCAGTCTGTATCTGTCGTAAAACACTCGTTCTGCAACGGCATGCGTGACTCTGCGTTCCAATGTTAGGTTCTGAGGGGCAAGGCGATAGTGGAGTTCCGTATGATATTAGGGGGCCAAAGAAAGAAAATAGCTAAAGTTACGACGCGATTAAGAAAAAGTTAAAGGCGATGACATCGCCTCAGGGTATATAGTCCAAGCCAAAGTGCCCTGGGTCCAACGTCTGAGAAACATGGCTGCGAGACTGAGCGTACCTCGAGATCGTGAGCGATCGTTTTCTTTCGGCTAAAAAACATCATTTACCGTCGTGTTCAGTGTAGCCGATCGAAAACACCAATCCACGTGGCCAAGAATCTCGCTCAAGGAGCCACTCACCGGGAAACATTCTAGAAACAGGAATTGATGAACTATGAGTAGACGCATGGCCGTCCTATACTTATCCGTGGACTTCAATAGAGAATTGCTTTGTTCAGGATTGTGGTATTTTAGAACTTGTCTACTCAATGACAGCCTCTACTTGCTAAGTTCAAGGGACACCAGACGGAGAAATTGCTAAAGAAGGAATTGTCACGACCGTACGCACAATTAGGTCGGGAACTTTTGCTCTAATAAACCCATCGACCCTCAGAAGTTGAACTCCAAGTTCGAATACAAAGTAACGGATACTGCTAGATGCCATGGGATGACGACGATGTCGAATTTTGTAAGTCCTAACTTTAATAGAGACTCAAGTGTGCATCAAGCATTTTATAGCTTTTTGAGAGCTCATTGTTTATCGCCACCGGCGCATCAGACCAGAAGAGCATTAATTGAATCGAACGGAGTTTACAATCATCCTGAAGCCATGTACAAACCGTACGATATGATTTGGTATGTCGTTGAATGGTCATAATTAGCGCTAAACCCTCGGCGCCAAGACCTTGATGATGACAAAGAGGTTGACTTGTATTCACTCTAAATTAAGTATATTGTTTGCTCACTAAATGCAAAGTTTTGGTCGAAAGGATCTGACAGTCAGGATCCCCATTCTGCTGAACCTGGTTTCATCGCGCTATAGTATTAAAAAATGAATGTAATTCTACCTCTTTATAATAAAATTAATATTTCAGTACTGGCGGATTTTCATAGGTAAATAAGGTATACGCGCGGAGTTTAAAGCCTTTATTAGCTACGCCAAGCCGGGCTTTTGCAGATGAGAAAAACCGATATAAAATATAAGGGCTTTTACTTGTAAGATTGTCTCTAAGAGACGCAATGAAATAACCATTTTTTCGATGCTTTTGTAGAGTTCCGTTGCGTACTAGATTGGCAGATTCATTGAAATTAATACTCTGACAGTTATCACAAAGCAAATTGTTTTCCATCAATGACGTTGAGTCTACCACCAAGCCACGAAAACCATCTTTAAGCGCGCCAGTTTCCAGGGACATCAGAGAAGTCGATATAACTTGACTGAGCGATTGTAGGAAAGTATCATGATAATGGAGTGGTTGCTAGCGCGGTGGGGTGCGACTTTTGACGAAATTTTAATAACTATAGTTATGCAGAACTTGAAATTGACCTTAGCAAGCCTAATAGAAGATCCTTATACTAAGGTCAATACCTACAACACCCACGTCTGCCTTACACTGCCCCGGTTGCATATTCATAACTGGTTAGTAAGCGCCTTGCTGCCTGATTCCGATATTCTTAATAGTAATAAGAAAATGCGGTGAAAGATACAAGGCGTCTTGTAAGGCGAAAAAGCTGCGATAAAATTACTCTAGATAGTAATTTAATTCCAAGGAGATTTAACATTCCCTTGGGCTTGTAAAGTCTATCGATTAATATTAAGAACAATAAAAAAGACTATCTTTAATGTATTTACAAGGAATGTCTAAAGTATAAACCTAGAATTACTGGCAAAGGCACAAACCGGCCTTGATACATACTG
Source organism: Fusarium stilboides (assembly GCA_014822085.1). Classification (NCBI taxonomy): domain Eukaryota; kingdom Fungi; phylum Ascomycota; class Sordariomycetes; order Hypocreales; family Nectriaceae; genus Fusarium; species Fusarium stilboides. The sequence goes on from JAASAY010000117.1 coordinate 148,298, forward strand.
GTCATGCAATTCCTCACAATATTGTGTTGCCACGTGTAGTAGTGGCGCAATTTAGAAGTCCCCGTGACGGTGGACGCTAGTTCTCTGCTCAACGATAAGGGTGGTTTTAGTTAAGTGTGTCAATTACTTACATCGGTGTGTTTAAACAAAGCTTCAAGCGAATGTCGCAGACACACAGCCAATGGTGAGGTTGATCTTAGCGCCCGTCTATACTAGGCGACTCGCAGCTGTGCGCTAAAACTTGACAACAAAGACGCGCATATATGCATGACTGTCACAGGAAATGGAAACTAGCTGGCCACCAGCTATGTCAACCTAACACTGCATGCTTCTCTGCAGGATGATTTAGTGTGGTTAGCTGATTTCTTATATAAACTGGATTAAAACGCAATATCTTGTTATTATATTACTAAAAGCTGTATATTAAATAAGAGGCTATATATTACTTATATTAGATGTTAAAAGGTTAGTTAAATTATATATAAAGCCTATTTATTATTTAAAAGTAAGTATGATTACTAG
>JAASAY010000118.1:0-78081 GCA_014822085.1 Fusarium stilboides
GGGGGGGGGGGCTAGGGATCGTCCAGGGGCTGGTTCGGGAGTCGGCACGGGCGGGCATTACAAGGTAGTTTGAGAGTGGTTCGTGAGGTAGGGAGGGAGGGGAGGATGAAGCTGTTTTCAGCTCGTGGGGATAAGTAGTTTTGGTTGGTTGCATTGACTCACCTGATCCTTTGTATCACTAAAGACGGGCATCATCTCGTCTTTTCTGCTGCAGCCTCACCCAGGAATTTACCATAGCAGTCAGTGCACACTGCACTCGTTCACTCCGCCACAACCAAACTTGCACAAAGAAAAGAATTGATTACCTAGCACTAAAAGGTCTGTCCCACCGTGATATCAATTACCCCCCATTCATTCCAATCTCAGCCTTTCTCACTTATTCACCGCTCAATCATCCCACGTAACCTTCATCGACGTAGGGAACGGCCAAATACTTCCCCAATCCTCCGTCATATAAACAAAGAAACCTCCCGGTCTCGGCACCTTCTTAAGCTCTCCCTGCGGCCCAGCCACTCTCCGCAATCCCTTCTTCCGGAAAAGCGCCCTGAAAAGCTCCGTCAGCGCTACCTGGCTGATGTCCCGCCCGAGGCACGCATGCGGCCCCGCTCCGTAGTGGATGTACGAATCCAGCGGCCTCCGGGGATCCACTATCTCCGGGTTCGGGAAGATGCTGGGGTCCTTGGCCGCCGAGACAAATGATACAAAGACGCGGTCTCCAGGCTTGACGGACACTTCGCGACCGTCGTCTTCCTGGATCACGTCGGCTACTGCTGCTTCGCGGTATAGGCCGAATGTACCGGCCATGCGGATGCCTTCCATGGCATAACCTAGAAGCAGAGCATCTGTCTCATTACCCGTCTCAAGAGCGGCGATGCGATGAAGCTCAGGGCGATACTTTTCACCCGCGGGCGACAAATACCAGTCCAAGGTTTGAGCAAACTACACACGTTAGTATCTCCATCACAAGAACTCAGAACAACTTGGACTTACCACCTGCGCCTGATTCGGCACCATAGCTCCAGCCGTGGGAAGAATCTGACTCCACACGATATCATACGTGCTCAGCCCAGCCTTCTTCAGCCCCTTTGCCATATTCTCTCCATACGCCGCCAACGGATCCTCATTCTTGTTAGGCTTACTAGTAAACAAGCCCTTGACACCAATGCCATTCGTCAACTTGACGTTCATCTCCACAATCTTGCCCAGCTGCTGCGCAACCTCCCTCGCGCCCTGCCTCAGCGGATAAGACTTGGCCGGATCGATATCGAAAAAGATGCACACGAAGATGACGGCCAGGATCATGTACAGCTCCTGCTCCGAGAACACGCCCTTGGGGTTCTGCTCCGTCTTGAGTGGGAGGTTGAACATGCGCGCCACAAAGTGCGTGTGTGCAACGTTGCCCACGTCACGCACGACGTCAACCTGTGTTTTCCCCGCAAGACGGTACGACTTTGACGCCATGAGGTTCTCGGCAGTCATGGAGTAGAATGACTTGACGGCGTTGCGCCATGTGTCGTTGTACAGCAGATGACCCATGCACTTGCGCTGCTGAGCGTGCAGCGCCGTGTCTCCCGAGAGCATGAACCGTCCGCCGCCTTCGCCCATGAGGTGCTTGAGGCCCTCCTCCCAGCATACGCGGTACTTTTGCTGGTCTTCTAGGATGTACTTGGCTGCCTTGTAGCCGACGATGTTGATACGCGTCGCCGTGGGTTCAGGACGGCTGAAGTCGAACCTGTCGGCGCGCTTCAGGTCTGTCATGATCTTCTGGTTCTCAGACGGGATGACCATTGGGTAGTGAGCGTAGATGGAGTTGCCCTTGAAGTGCTGTGGGAATGCCCGCAGGAAGAGCTTGTAGAAGACACATCCGTGGTTGATCTTGAGGTCGTAGTCAACTTCCTTGTAACCCCAGTTTGTCAAGTTGCGCGGGTTGTAGTCAGTAGTGTAGTATCTATCACCACGGACAAGAGCCACGGCGTCTGACAGAACGACTCGCGAGATGGTATAGGTAGGGGCAATGCCCACGCCAGGAACCATCGGGGCCTTGGCCTCCTCGGCGACGATGCCAGGGTACAGCTCGACATAGTCTGGGTGCTGGTAGAGGTTTCGCAGGGCATCGGCGACAGAGGGATCCGAGTTGATATCCTCAAAAGTCTCATACGCCTTCATACCAAAGTGCTTTCGGAACTCATTGAGACTGGCGAGATTCCACTTGCGACCGCGCATAATACCCAGCATCTCAATTGGCTTCATGATACGAGGAACGTTACGGCCGCCAAAGGCACCACCAGGTTGCTCGATAGCCGTAGCAAGCGCCTCAACAAGCTCATCGTCGTTGAACTTGCCATCAGGACCTCTCTTGAAGTTCCCAAAGGTTCGCTCGGACGGCTCATCAGCGACCGAAGCCTCGAACTTCTTAAGAGCCATCATGAGCGTCTGCATGTTCATCGGCCCGTAGTTCTCGCCGAGAAGCTCAGTATAGAAGTCCTGGATCCACTTGTCGTCCATCTCAGAGATACACGAGTGCCAGCGATAGCAAAGGTTGAACTCTGCTGAAACGACGTTGCCTGTTCCGCTCTCGGAAAGATCTTTGGTGCCCATTGACACACCCATTTCTTGTCGAGGGTCAAGGGTCCATGTAGTATCAACGCGGTTGAGGTTGATGATGTTGCGCACGTAGTCAATGAGAGTGATGTTGATGTACAGACCCGACGTCACGAGTCGCGCCGTCTCAAAAAGCTCTTCATCGCGCTTCTTCCATGCAGCCGCAGCAGCCTCTGGCTCGAGGCGGTCGCTGGGCTTGGTGAAGCGTCCGCCCTCATTGATGTCGGCCAAGTTGGTCGCGACGTGGTTGTGGAAGCGGTTGAACATGATAAGCAGAATAGGTACACCAGGAGGATTGCCGATAAGACGCTTGTCAGCGAAGCAATCAGGCTTGAGTTGACCATCTTTGAATGTTCTGATCGAATCACGGTCTTTCACGGTAGAGCCGTACAGGGGGGCAAGGTCGAGATATGAGGATGAGTCGTTCTGGTTGGGGTCTTTGAGGTTGGTCCAGAAGAGGTCTAAACGAGATTCTATTAGTCTTTGTCTCTTACTGGAAATGCTGTCTGTTTCATACCATGGATGATAATGGTCGCCCAGTACCACAGAATACTCGACACATTGTTGGGGTTCTTTCGGAAACCGTCTCGAGCAAAGAGAGACTCGAAGATAGCCTCAGGATCGGGTTGAGCACCCAGCGACATGTTCTTGGGACGCACAGTTCGCGAATACGGTGTTCTAGCCGCGCCCAATTGGGGAAGATACGGGTTCTGATAATGTTAGCCAACTGCCATCTCGTCTACTCGACCAAGACACTCACGTTGTTGGATCCATCAGGCTGGCGGAAGCGGAACTTGTCGCCCATGTACAGCATGGGAGGATGATCAATCGAGTTCCAGAGCTGATCGATGAAGCTATTGGTGAGAGTCTCTTGAACCTTGGAGTGGTCACTGAGATTAGCCACAAGCTGGATCGTCCTCTCCATGATCATGGTCTTGTCATCCTGCAGCGTTTCGCCCTTGACTTTGGCCGACACAATTTCGAGGAGCGTCTTGAAGTCTGTCATTGTCAGCGCCACCTCAGCCTCATCAATACCTGGAACTCACCCTTTGCTCGCAGACGACGGATATCCTGCTTGAGACCCGGTCGCTTCTCTACCTTACGGTACGAGCCATCGCCCATCTCTGTCGGCAGCGGTCTCTTGGAAGCTACGCGGAGCTTCTTGATGCTCTTTACAAGACCATCTTTCTTCTCTTTCGACTGTCCAGCTGGTTTGGGCTGCGACTTGTGAGAAGCGGGATGAGTCTTCTCGTTTCCATTTTGGTAGCCATTGGTGGCAACAGCACCGTTCTTGGCCTCTTTCGACGACATATTTGCAGCTATGAGGGACCAGCAAGCCCTCAGCTCTGGGGACATGCGCCCGTCTTTATCTTTACATGCTGCCGGTGTGTATACTTGCACATGCCTAGCCCACCCCCAGTCCCTAGCCTACGGCGGGTGAGACACGGCATTCCAATCTCCGCTGCGTCACCCAGTAGTATCCTCGGGAGGTTATCTCACCGCGTTAGCTACAAGACCGTGGTTGGACAGAGGAGAGGGTTGCTGCTGTGGAACAAAACGCGATCAACAGGCGTAGCGCGGAGTCGGACGAAGCCAGTGGTGTATGCTAAACTCTGGCCTGTAATGATCCATATCGAACAAGGGCGGCACACAGAGACTGGATGAGGGCGGTTGATGTGATTGGTTTGATCATCTTGTTGACCCTCCTTGCTTGGCGAGGTGGTTCAAGAGTCATCCAGGCCAGGACGGCGCCACTGAGGGACGGTCTCTAGGTCGATGGGTCAATGTCTAGTATCGTATTAATAAGAAGCGGTAGGATTGGTACGGCACCAAGCAATATTGACGATTGAGGGGACTGTATCCACGATGCTAGCCCTGCCCATGTCTGAGATCCCGTCTTGCATCTGAGACATGGATTGGTTAGACTGCTGTATAGAACCAGGTCAACAGCAATAACATGTCTCTTTCTCAAATCCCATTGATGAGCGGATGATGCTGTGGCTACCTGAAGTTCTTCAGCTTCTTCACACCAACAGATACAACTCATAGCTACTCGGCAACATTAATCCCGGGGATAGCAATATAGATGGCGGTCCGACCCGGGCTGAACTGAGCGGAGCGGAGCTGAGGGCCTTTCGCACCAATATCTTGGCTCCCGTCCCAAAGATCGACAAACCTCGGCAGTCTAAAGGGCGGCATTTACCATAGTCTAACTCAACTCAACCTGGCGTGGCCTAAAATCTTTCTGCTTTCTTTTTCCCTTCCCTTGGTGCATCAGGTATTTAGCCTTCCGATGATCTCAACTGAGACATTGTGGGCTGTCATCACCTTGGGCATGAATGGTCAGAAAGAGGATCCATGCATGAGAGCTGAAAAGCCTCTTTTGGCATAGCACGCAGTAGCTGTGCCGCCTCAAAGATAATGACGTGGATTTTAATTCACCAGTCATTGAGTGTCTCTTGCGAATTTCCCCTGTTATTGTTCATAAGACATGTTGCATTGATGGTGAGATCACGCAAGGGGATATTACTAGCATGGCTATCGAGCATGTATGAGTAATCACAACTCCATAAGTTATCAATAGATGCGAATTGATCGAAGAAACTAGCGGTAATCTATGTTCTTCTTTCATGGGTAAAGGAAATCTCCATTACCCACTCACCAGATCGAAAGCTAGACCAAGGGAGGAGGAAGAGTTCTCAGCTGGTTGATCCCTACCCTGCATGTCCATCATCAGCCCTTTTGGGTTCACCACTATCGATCGCCCAGGACTAGAGAAACAAAAGAGGGGGGCTGAACCACTGCCGAGCTCCAATCTTAATCTCGGCTTTGAGTCACCCCACAGCGGGACAGAGATCCTTGTCAATGTCAATGGATCTTCACTTACAATACTTTACCAACCAGATGATCACCGCCTGCAGACTGACCGACTGAGCACAACAGATGTACCTCTACTGTATAGGAAACAATGAGGGACGCCGTGTTGACACACTTTATAATTCCGAATTCCTCAATTGGCCCAGCAGGTCCACGTCGGTAAGTACGTGGCATGACAACTTTGGTATCCATTGCTCAACACATGGTTTCTTGAAACAACCACCTCGTCCTTGAAAACTCCAGCGCTATGCATGCCCGTCCCACCACTGTACTGTAATTCATTCCCCTTTGCCGCTCTATTTGGTCCGCAGATCGTGTACATAAAAGTCCAACTTATCGCTCTCATACACATGGCCCTGTGGTTGTCCCGCCCCACGATAAATGTTGTCAATTGAGTGTTGGTGAAACGTATCCTGATGCTTGCAGTTCAAGATATGATCTAACCCCGGTGGGTGAGTCAATCGAAAGATTCCGTACCTGACCATGTTAGTTCAAGAGCGCCCTACCATTGGACCAGTGATAACTTACGAAGGTTGGAATTTCGGTGCGCATACAATAGCCACGCTCTCAGGCATCATGACCTGATATCCAGCATGTGTGTGCAAATCTCGAGAGCTCATGAAACACGTCTGCGTCGGATGGGTATGGATCCATCCCAATAGCAGCAAATCCTCTTTCATGCAGTAATCAAACATGACCTCTTCATTCTCTGTCTCGCAGGTATCCGACGTGCACTTTTGGTCGGGAATCAACAGACAACGGACAAATAGAGCGTTGTTGATGGGTGTGCCGCATAGCATGCCACACATCTCAAGCCCCCGGCGTGTGTTATCGGCGGCAATGTCGAGGAATTGCTGTCGAAGATTTTTCGGGAGGAAGAGCGATCGTATGGGGTCGCCATTCTCGAGGTATGCGCCAGGCTTAAATGTGAGACGCTCCTTTTTCGGAAGCGCTGGTGGGCCAGCGTCCGTCGCTGGACTGAGCGCTTCCTTGCGAGGAACCTGAGGTGCATCGCTGCCGACGGGTTGAGGCGAGGGAATAAGAGGTGCGTATCCCGCCAGAGGCACCTTTTGTGGGAGGGTTGGCGGATGTGGTTGCGACAATGACGAGCTCTCTAAGGGTTCTTTGGGTGGTAAAGCAACAGGTTCCTTCGGTGGTCGAGTCGGCTGAATCGATGAAGTTGTCGGTGTTTGGCTTCTTTCGTAGTCAAGCGGTCGCGGCCTCGAGATGGACGGGTAACTGTAGGTTTGCGATGTCGGTCGGAAATCGTCATCATCAGGTCTGCCGCGCGAGTCGAGAGCCTGCCTTGTCGCCTCCATCTGCCGCCGTAGATCGTCATCGTCTCCGATTCGTGCGCCGTCCCATTGGTCCCACCTCCCACCTCTTCGCCGCGACATAATATCTTCATCAGTGATCCCGGCTTGTCTTGTAGCTCTCCTTGCGGTATCTCTTCGCATCAACTCTTTCTGAGCCAGGTCAACTGCCAGATCCTGATTCTCGAAAGCATCCAGAATCTTGGCATTGCCGGTCAAGCTTGGGTCGCGCGCAGCAAACTGCTCGTATTGTGACGTAGGGTCCGGAGTCTCGGTAGAAGCCTTTGGCAAAAGCGCCATTCGTTCCCACTCCTTGACCGCATTCTCTATTTCGGGCTTGATTTGTTCGAGGTCCTGGATAACTCGCTTGATGCGCTTTGACAACGCCACAAACGCTTTCTTGTTCTCGGGGTCTTTGATCTGAGGATGTGTCGGGAGGTATTTGAGGACAAGGATCGAGTGCCGGTACAGCATCATATAAGCTCGGCCGAAATCGCCATCGGAGACAGCAAATGAGGCCTAAGCCAGGATTAGCTAGGGGCGAAGTAGAAGGGAAAGGTTGAGCGAACCTCTTGATACAACGTCTCGGCCGCACGTGTCCAGTGTTTGACAGGAATGTTTGTATTAAAGTTGAAGTTCTCAGCCTGGGCCACCAGCTCCTTCACGGTCTGAGGCCGAGTGGGCCGCATTGATATTCGCGAGTCCATTATGACCGATGAGAATGGACAAAGGGAGGATGTTCGAGAGATGACTGTCGTAGAGCCGTCAGAGAATGTTATATCCAGTACATGGTCAAACGCCGCGTGGCTCGTGGACTGCAACCTTGAGAGCTGCCTGGAGTAGTCAGGTTAGGTATGGAAATGAAGATGGAATCAATGGTCCTGTGACGACGCGCCTCGCGGTGGTCGGTACCTTGATTGCCCCTCCATGCCGATGGCGGGGAATGACTTTATCCGGTACATGATGACGAAGGCGGGTATATGCACGTAAGCAGTAAGCATGAATAGCCCAGCCTCACCCTCTGTGGCTTTGCGTCCAGATCGCTGATTCAGCATTGACTTGCAGCCACACAATAATTGAACCATGGAGTAATGGCGTGTTTTATTGATGCCTATCGTACAATTCCCACCTGCAATGTAATACCCACGCCATCTCATCCAGTCGGATCTTCCTTGGAAATTGTCCTCAGGAACTTGGAGTCCAAAAAAAGCATGTCTTTCATGTTCCGATTTATTCCGTTCATGATCGTTCAGATCGGGATTATTCGCCTTGGAAATATACCCAGCTTCCATGGTCTAGGTTCGGGGAAACCGGGACTTAATCCCTGATGAGATTGCCAGAATAGGAAACAAGACCAGATGAGATCAAAGGGGCGGTGGCAGTTGAAAGATTCCCAAGCTCTTTACGGGGCCCCAGGCTCTGGTGACGAGATCTGATCACAACAGCTTGAACAAGACCACTCATGATGCGAAGACCTACCGAAGAGAGAAGTCGTCTCCTCCGCCTTTGACCCCCAACTTCCTGGGGCCATCTCTCATTCCCCATCATGGTCATGATCAAACCACCGCCACCATGTCGTGTCGGTCAACCAACCCCACGGTGAGAGGGCCCCATGGTCCCATCGGTCATCGGCCCATCTATCCACGCCCATGACACCTTAGCTAAGGGGGCATTGACCACGGTGTGGCCATGAGGGCCTTGTTATGAGGCTGCCAGGATATATGCCGTACGCTCAACGGGTTCAACATCTCCTGAGCTGGTTTTTTTGTAAGGGGGCTCTGAAGTTCAAAAGCTGGCCTCTCCCCAGGTCTCGAGTTTAAGTTGTAGTCTTCAGTATCGTATCTAGACAAAACCTCAAGTCGCAATCTCATCATCTCTCATTTCATCTCATCTCATTTCACTTACGCAGTTCGAAATGCAAGCTATCAAAGACAACTCTACCGTTTCAGCTGTCGAAGTCAACCCCTTCGATGTCAACGCTACTCGGAAGTGTATGTATCGCTTTGGACCACTCTCAATTGGCAGATGAGCTAACATCTATAGCTGCTGTAAACGCTGCCGTCGAAATCTTCACCATTGAGCAAGGCCACGTTACTATCCCCAACGAGCTCTGCCCCCTCGACGCTCTCTCAAGCATCCTTCGCAACATCTCATCCGTCTTCGAGCTCGACGTCTGTGCCGACCTCGACCTCAACTGCCGCGACATCCTCCACCGCATCCTGCAGTCCATCTTTGACACAAACACCCAATCCGTGCTCGAGCAGGAGACATCCGAGATCTTTGGGCACCTCAGCTCTAAGCAAAAGGCTCGCATCCTCGCCCAGGCCATCGCCGCCTTCACCATCATCTTCCAGCGCCTGGCCCAGACAGGGCAAAAGGTCAGCTATGGTGTTCTCAACCGAGAAGCACAGCTGTTCGCCGAGAGCGATCAGCGCGCCTTGATGCAGAGCAACATTGAGGGCGACAGTGTGTTTGAGAATTGCGAGAAGAAGAGCAACATCGCCGAGGCTATCCTCGCGGCCATCGATGCTGATGAGGACCCTGCGACACCTCAGCCCGTCGCTGTTGACGACAAGCTGGACTTTGTTTTCTCACCCGGCGCTGCGCTGGAGCACAAGAACATGGGCGTACCCTGGGGATTCAGCATCATGACCATCAACTAAACATTTTCACGAATCACGACTGGCGTTTTTGGAGGGCAACGGAAGACAAAGGATACCCTCCCACTGGCATTATTTAGCGCGGCGCTCATCAAGTGCCAGGTATTTGTCTAATTCGCATTACCATCATTCGTATTTTTGTAGAATATAACTCAACTCATGATCTATTTTTCACTTTTCGCGTCCTCTCTTTTGTGGCTTTACTGGGATCCTTCCTTGCCCTTGCCTTGGGCAGCTGCCTGAGCTCCCGACTGGATCTGAATGATCTCAGACTTTTTCTTCTCGAGCTTGTCTTGAGTTTCCTGGATTTGACCTTCTAGTCGCGAGCTGAATTGGGAGGTTAGCCCCTGCGGCGTACATGGAGTTGGGGATGTCACTCACATTTCACCGCTGATGAAGTCAAGGCGACCCTTGACTGTGTTTTCGGCCTCAAACTTATCCTGCTTGAGCAATACGGGACCGGCGAGCTTGTAGATGGTCTCGCCTTCTTGTAGCCGGTCAAACTCCTGAGTCTGGGTTAGCGGACGTTGTGTGGCGCTCATGGGGTCATCGCCAACCTGTTGCACACCAACGTTCTCTTGCTTCTGGCCCTCGAGCTTTTGCCGCGACGCAACAGCGTTTTGGAGTTCTGAGTTGCGCGTGTTAGCATTGTTGCTCCAGCTCAATCAGATATGGACATACCGCCTTGAAGCTTCTGAAAGTCTTCAGACAGGGCCTGCAGGCGCGCTTGGGGATCCGACATGACGGTTGGCAGACAAGGGTTGGAGGAGTGAAATGTCGTAAAACGTCGTCAAACAGGCAGAAATATAGGTACCTGACTCTTTTTCGTTTCTCGTGTATTTTTGACCCTTTTGCTGTCGCCTAAATTGAGCTCCCATCTGCCAAGGTAAGGTACAGTAAAGTTGTGCAGCCCCTCTCTGCCCCGCTATAAGCATTGCAATCATGTTTCCCCGCCAATCCCAGACTGCACTGCACCAGCGATTGTTGCCTCATCCATCCACCATCATATAACGACTTCAGCCTTTTGCGGTGACTTGTTGCTGTTGTTACTCCGCCTACCTTCGCCTTTGGCTGTTCCTGTTCCCTCTGGGGAGTTGTACAAGACCCGACCGTCCCTATCTACCATCCTCTCTTCCTCCGACCTCTGATCTCCCACCTCCGACCCCCTCCCCCGCGTTATCTCGGTGCCTCCAATCAACGTCACCATGTCGACCAACTTTCGCGACCGCGCCATCGCCGAGGTGCAAAAGGCAATCACCGCCGACCACAACAAGGAGTACCAAAAAGCGTTCGATCTCTACATGTCGTCCATGGAGCTTTGGGTAAAGGCGCTCAAGTGGGAGAAGAACAAGGCCCTCAAGGTCACCATGCAGGAGAAGATGGCCACCTACCTCGATCGCGCCGAGAAACTCAAGCAATTCCTAGCCAGCGAGTCGGAGACCAATGCAAACGGCGGCGGAAAAGCCATCATGGGCGCTAACGGCAGCTCAACTGGCAAGGGCAAGCCTGCTGCGGGCGAAGACGACGAGAGCAAGAAGCTGCGCAACGCGCTGTCCGGTGCAATCCTCCAGGAGCGGCCGAACGTGCGGTGGGAGGATATTGCTGGTCTTGAGGGTGCCAAAGAGACGTTGAAAGAGGCTGTCGTGCTGCCCATCAAGTTCCCCAGTCTGTTCCAGGGCAAGCGACAAGCATGGAAGGGTATCCTACTATATGGACCTCCTGGAACAGGTAAAAGTTACCTTGCCAAGGCTGTAGCGACAGAGGCAAACAGTACCTTTTTCAGTATCAGCAGTTCCGATTTGGTGAGCAAATGGATGGGTGAAAGTGAAAGGTGAGCTCCCCCGCAATGACGATGGTACCGCATCTAACCAGTCCTGCACAGGTTGGTTAAGCTACTCTTCTCCATGGCACGAGAAAACAAGCCTTCGGTTATCTTTATCGACGAAATCGATGCGCTCTGCGGCCCCCGAGGTGAAGGCGAATCCGAGGCTTCACGTCGTATAAAGACAGAGATTCTAGTGCAAATGGATGGTGTCGGTAACGATAGCAAGGGAATTTTGGTTCTGGGCGCCACCAATATTCCATGGCAACTCGACGCCGCCATTCGACGTCGTTTCCAGCGACGTGTGCATATTGGTCTCCCCGACCAGAATGGTCGCGCGCGCATGTTCAAGCTCGCCATCGGCGACACCGACACGGCTCTCCAGGCAAGCGACTACAATGTCCTGGCTACCAAATCGGAGGGAATGTCGGGTAGTGATATCAGCAACGTAGTTCAGCACGCTCTGATGCGACCAGTCCGCAAGATTCTACAAGCCACCCATTTTAAGCCCGTGAGTCCTCTCCCTGTCCAGCCCTGCATCCTTCACTAACAACTTTCAGGTGATGATAGACGGAAAGCGGATGTTGACGCCCTGCTCGCCTGGTGATCCAGAAAAGATCGAGATGACATATGACGACGTTTCATCCGAGGAACTACACGCCCCAGACGTGCAACTGAAGGACTTCGAAATGGCCCTCGAGGATTCTCACCCGACCGTATCCAAGGACGATATTGCTCGGCAGATTGAGTGGACCAACGAGTTTGGTAGCGAGGGCGCATGATGACGGTCAGAAATATCACAGGAGGGGTGGCAGCGAGTTTCCAGAATTGTCTCTTAACAGCATGGCGGCGTCTCGTGGAGTTCTTTTATTAGTAGCTTTGGGCATCCGGTGCGAAATGAATGTTGACGTATATGTTGTTGGTTACTTGGACGGGAGTCGAGGGTCAACTGTGAGAGCGTGACTTTGTTTCTTGATGATTGACGAGGTAGAAAGTCTGCGATTACAAGATCTAAGTTACATGCATTGTTGTTTTATGTCGAGGCTCTCGTCATGCTACGTCGAACGAACCTGGTCTAGTAGTCTGTTGCATCTACAATTTTATCGTTGACTGATCTAATGGCCCAATGTATTACTAATTCGAAGGATCCGCGAAGGGCGTCAATAGCATGCTGACAACAGCATAAATTTATTGCCTCATCATACCTTACGTAGAGCGTATTCACTGCGCTCTTGTCTGTATTCCACCCTACAAGTAAACCCGCACAATCATTCTATACTCTCGTCGGCAGGCAGTATGAGCTTGTCGCGTACCGGAATCGTTGACCTCTTGGAGACGATCCTCAACGCCCAGAATGAGGGGAAATGGGACACACTGGAACATTTGATCCAGCCAAATGTGATCATTAACGACAATTCGCAGCAACGCGACGCTTTTATCGCCAAATTGCGCTTTGACATCGAGAACCAGGGTACATCATCAAAGGTTGATAGCTGCGTTGTAGACGTCAACGCGCAAGCTATCACTGCTAGGATCATCAAGACTCAAACCCTCTCAGCAGGGCATGAGGAGGAGGGAGCGTCCACCATACAGACGTTTCAATACCAAGAGATCGTTCTAGCATGGTTTATCGACGGCCAACTCTCAGCTCTCAAAACACTGCAAGACAACGATGCTCGACGTGCTAAGCAGCGTTCGGCGACGGCGACACCTCCACATCTCCTAGAGAATTCGAGCTCGACGTCTCTTAACCTCGAACAAATGTACCGGAACTACATCAAAAGCATCAATGATAAGACGATGGAATCCAACTTTCAGAGCTTCTGCAAGCCGTCAGTGACGCACAATACACACCAGAAGACCATCCCCGAGTACATTTCCCTGATAAAGGAGAGCCAGAGTGCAATCAAGGACCTGTATTTTGACATACAGGACCTCCTCGTTGATAACGAATCTGGTCGGGTCGCCGCCAGACTAGAGTTCACGGGTACCCCAGTAAAGGACTGGGCTGATGCAGAGCCCAATGGGCAAAGTGTCAGGTTTCATGAGCATGTCATGTACTGGCTTGATGAAGGGAAAATTCACTGGGTCTGGTCTATCGTTGATCTAGACACATATCGAAGACAGCTTCAGTCTGGAGATTAGACGTCGCGCAGGGCCAAGAGTAGAGAGGAGTATGGAAATCAAGAAGGACCCGTCTAAGCGAAGTATCTAGATAGACACAGGTTTTGTAGTCGCAAAGGTTTGATAGACGCGTCAAAATAGAATCTTCACAACGCGTGTCGAACAGATATTCGTATGCAGACTCCTAGTAGATGTTTGCCTCAGGATATTACAGTGCCCAAAAAGAACATTGGACCAGAGTGGTTTAAACCAAGAATAATATTGCCGAAAGGTTATTTACTTCTGGATGCTATACATCGATTACTTGAAGCTTCGGCCATGGAAGCCTGGCAAAATCTGCTGTCCTTCAAGCTCATCATAAGTAATACCTCTCTTCTGCGACTGCTGCCACGTCTGCTTCAGACGAGTAAACTCCCCCATGGTAGGAACCGGGTGTTTACCAGCCTCGAACTCATTCTGAGTGTGGGACGCATTCTTGAGGACCGGCGAATCGATGGTGTTAAGTACAAGGTCATTCTCAGCACGGGAAAAGTAAAGCAGACCCAAACGGTCTACATTACGCTGATCCTTGGGAGGAACGGATACCTATCATCAAGTCAGATCATGTGTACAAGGTCCTAGGAAGTCGACTTACTCGATGAATAGTGGACTTGACGTATCCTCCAGTGAGGAAGCTTAAGGCATCGCAAGCGTTAACAGTAAGGCTACCATCGAGAGGCTTGGCCCATTTCCAGTTGCCGGTCTCGTTGTCTTTGATCTGGAGCCCAGCGACCGGCTGTCGGAACAGCAAGGTATAAGAGCCCAAATCGGTGTGACCTCGAGACCATAGGCCATCGTCTAACTTCTCGATCTCCTCGGGGGTGAATTTCCCATATTTCATATACCGTAGATGAGACTCGTTGTGTGTGCCCCACTTGTGCAGCTTAACGAGATGGTCTTCTGGGATCTCAAGGGCCAAGGCAGTTAGATGGTAAAGAGGATCAAGAACTTTCTCATGCAAGTCCTAGGGGCACTAGGTTAGTATCGGGTATTTAGTCTTTATGTTGGGTATGCAGACCTTTGCAAATGAGGTGATCTCGTCAATACGATCTTTCAGCAGAGTTGGTACAGGCTGAGTGATTTTTCCATTGTCGGCTGAGTAATTCATATTAGATCCAACAAGTTTGTGGCCACAGACTCTGGGGATACTTACTGGCCATGTTCCAGACCTCGGTCTTCTCCTTAACGCCTCCTGATAGAACACGTCTCCCACCAGGGCGGTAACCGTTGTACTCTCCCGCATCGAGATCAGGAACATACTTGAGCTTCTCTTCAATTGGAAGATTGTAGAAAGCGTTGCCAAGTGCAAACTGTCTGTCAATTGCAGACTGAGGGATGTCAAAGTTGGTCACATAGAAGAATCCTTTACTTCGGATAGCGTTGATAAGCACTTGGGCAAGCTCTGCATTTCCTTCTTTTGTTCCATATTTTGACAAATCGATGTTGGCCACTATATGAGGTTAGATAAGATATGAAACGAAGATCACACTGGGAACAACTTGTTGTTGAGAGAAGCAAAAGACTTACAGTCTGCCCAGTCAAGGTCCTCCTTTGTCTCGGGGACGTATGTGTACTGGGCAATCTCTGAAACAGCAGAAGGCATTTTGATCGATGATATAAGCACAAGTCTTTTGGAGCAGACTAATAAATAAGTATTAGGAGATCAGAAGAAGGGCAAACTGAGCTGATAAGTATGCGCGACATCTCGTTTGCTGACATATCATCTGCACCTTGGAGGAAGCAATAGCCGATGTCGTGATCGAGTTCCCCGCACGAGACTCCATGTTTAGAACAACGTTTGGACAGGAGATCTTGATAACGGTGATCTACTGATTGCCCATTCTCAACGGCGATGGCGTAATTCGCCCTGGGGTTAACGCGAAAGGCCGAACAATGCCAACCGGGTGCTGGTTCGTTAGCTAATGATTGGTTGATAATACCCGAATAATCAACGCCAGGGGATTTGTATTTTCAGTATATATAGTTGCTATCTTGGCCAACATCTACGAGTCAAGGTTACAGAGCTAAAGGACTCAGTTTCTCACATTATATAACATTATTGAGTGTTTCTTATCCTCTGAGTATTTGCTTGTGTTGCCGTTAGTTGACTTTTAGGGTAGGCTTGTGAGATGACTTAGTAGGAATACTCTTCCTCGAAAAACCCATGTTGATAAACTCACATCATGGTAGTAAAACTGTTATAGCCGACAAGTTACGACGGAAACCACTGTAGCTCACCTTGTTTATCCTACTTTCCAATCAGAGCGTTAACAACAAGTTCTTGGTCGCTATGCCCCCTCACTACCAATTAGTCACAATTGATGTGCTTTCATAGATGATTGTAATATAGCTGCTATGTCTAATAACAATCACCCAGCAGTAATTTTTCTGCCAATTTGATATTTAGAACGAGTTTTTCAGCATGTTGAGACTCCTACCTAGTTGATTGTGGCGCGGAGTCTGCCTTACGCCGGGACGATCGTCTGTTAAGATTACATGGTGGAGCAGTAAGCAGACAGGGACCCCTAATCTCGATTCTTTCATTAGGCTGGGGTTAGATTCTGCCCTGCCCAGCCTGCCTACTGCGCCTCATCCTATAGCCCACCTTTGTTTCAAGTAGGCACTCGCCTAGTAATTAGGTAGGGGATCAGAGGTTATATCAGACGCTCCTCGCCATTTTGCGTCCTCCACTGTACTTGCTCTTACTCTAGCGTCAAGCACACATCGACATCGCACAATAATCGATCAATCACCAACTAAAGACCCGGAACGTCACTTAGAAATCCCGAATATTGGATTAATTCACCGCTACGATGTCAAATATCGACGATTTTACCAGCTGGAAAGACCGCAACTGTCCTAACATGCGAATCTGTTGGTCCTTTAGCTGGGAAGCCTATGACCTCCGAACAAGTGACAGGGCCCTGTTTCTGCGTCGCCTCGCCATGGGCTCGATACTTGTCATCCGCACTTTTTTGTCCATTTTGAGCATTTTCCGTCAAGCCTGGGGTGGCTTTTTGGCCAGCGTCATTGTCGGCGTAATTCTCACTATTCTCAACTTTTTCTTCATCGGGTGGTGCTTGGCCAAGATTGGAGAAGCTGAAGATGAACGAAGGGTCTTTGGGAAACTTGTTGTAAGTGAATACCGTCGTGATGAAGCGCATGCACCACTGCGTAATTACCAAATGTTCGTCTGCTGACTCTTTATCAAAGGGGCGCTTTCACTTCGATGTATTTCTGGGCTTCTGTGCTCTGGTTCATCTCGCCCTCCTTTTATCGTCGTTCATGGCTCTGGCAGGCTTTACACGCTTTGGTCTGAGTGGAACATGGCTCACAATGTGGTTGTTGATCTTTGCCGTCGCTTGGATCACAACGTGGGACCCAGAGGGTGGGATCAACATTTGAAACGAATCTAGTAGTGTGTCGATTAGGTATGACGACTAGCATTAACCGTCATAGCGCTATGCATGGGAAGTAAGCTAGTTTGAACAAGTATTTACAAAACATACCCGATCAGAACCAAAAGAAATCCTGACGCAAAAGTCAAGTCGCGCACATTCGATCTGTACCAGACGAGCTAATAGAGCTATGCCGGCGCTTTCGTGATTCCACCCACCCTACATCTTTCCATCGATTTACCAATTCTTCCTTATTCTTATCCGTCAAACCGTATATATTGCTAAAGTCGATGCCTGTCGCAGGCCAAAATCCTCGTCCACCGAGAACATATATGCCAAGTCTTTGGTTCTCCGACCGGATTACCTCTTCTTCAGGCCAGAGGTCTCGCATTCCATCGCATAAGGTCTCGTGTTTCCTTATCTTCTTGTAGATCTTGTACAGTTGCTCGTTAGTCATGTCTGGAAAGTCCCAGAGGACGTATGCGCAGTCGTAAAGCGCCTTTGATTGCAAACGGGGAGTAATCGACGAGAGAGTGTGCTTATAATGAGCACAGAGCCAAGAGCGAAACGAGCCCGACCCTACCGCGTCATGTATGCCGTCGTTTGGTTGTGACAGCGATTGTAGCTGCTCAGGTGTATAATTCATCAGACGCCTGAACTCAAGGCCAACCGCACGTGAAAAGGGTTCCAGAGTATCTCCGGCCTTAGAGAACTGATGGTATGGATCCAAGCCTTCTTCCAGTGGCTCAAGGTTTGAGGGTAACTGTAACAGTCGTGCTCTGGTATCAAAGTCTTCTTCTCGGGCAACTCGCGATAAAAAAGGTAGTCCTTGGGTAAGCTATTTTGCCAGCTGGTCAGCCAAACCATTCAAACACCACTTCAGCAAGGGTGTTTAGACCAGAACGACAAATGTACTTACGAACCACTGGACACGATGACAATAGTTGCTGTCTATGCTCCATATAGCTTTGTTGGTGAACCCGCTCTTAATATACCGTTTATCGTTATCAGCAAAGGCCGCATAGCTAACGTCGTGGCTAGCTACGTGATCAAAGGCTGTGTAGGGTGTTAATGACTTTCATGTTGGGTATTGGTCTGGGGACTTGTATTCATGATATTCACTTACCTACGGTGACCACTCTTTTCTCCAAGAAATGGTAGATGCAGGTCACTTGTTCATTGACCCACGGCGAGAAATAAGAAAAGAATGCCTCTGTCTCACTCGTGAAACAGTCCGTATCCTTCGGAAACTGGTAACATCTCCGGCTTTTATTCAGGGGAACGATTTTAACGGGAGTCGTCAAACAGAACATGTTGCAAACCATTTGATAGAGGAAGAAAGCCCTGTCTATTCGAAACTCTTCAGCAGTCGTAAGTGAATTTGGATGCTCGAGTCCGAATGAGTTGATATTGATCCACATATCCTCAAATAAACTTTGGCGTAGCGACACAACAGCGGCGTACTCTCGACTTAGATAAGCATAATCTGATAAAGAGAGCATGCTGAGTGACGGGAGAGAGCTATTCTTAGCTCTGGGTACATGGAAGCTGCACATGAATCTACCCTCGAATTCGGGCGAGTCATGCGGCCTTGTACAAAGGTGAGAGATAAGACGGTTTATTGCCGGAGTATTCCCAGGCGCGATGTTCTTCGACTCAAGTGACATTATCGCATACGGTAGGATTGCTTCGGGAATTTGCCTGAACATAATACCATCTGCGATCGAATGGAAATTGTCTTTGAAAGCATTGTAGAAGATAGAACGACTCAAAATTGCTGCTCCAAGATCCTGAATGGTATCCAAATGCCCCAAAAGTTGGCCCACAAGGTGAAGTGGCAGTGTATCGAGCAGCTGCTCTGTAGTCGAGGCCATCGTTAAAGGAGTCTCTGGCAGGTTTGAGGCAATAAACCAGTGTTAGAAAGAGACAAAGAGCTACCGTTCGCTGTATGGCTTTGTGCCCTTCAAGAGAATGACGTCAGATATAGTTTTTAACATAGTTGGGGGACGTGAGGTGTCTATGACGAAAATTTGAGGTCCGGATGTGGCTAGTACCCACGTGATGCGGCATGAAAGACAATGTAGAAGCAAGGTGAAGTGTATCAGAAGAGCAAATATTGACAGAAAATTCATCTATATCAGGGTTGAGTGACCGATAATTAAGGAACCAGCTAGATAATCTTCAATCTCAAATCAATCCTTTTGTCGTTTCAGTCACCCGAACAATTTGTCTGACCAGAATTTATTTCCTTCACTAAAAACGTTCTTCCTATAAAATAGGGAGAGTAACAAGACGAGTCCATTGCAGCGAAATTGTCGCCGGATATGCCTTTATATGAAATCAAATATCCCTTCGGATGAAGCATTGCATTCTGTTCAGATAGTAACTTTTCGGAAAGCCTCCGAGGGGGCGTTCGGGGACTTCGTCCGAGGGTCACCATCCGGGCCCCATTAATTTGTTTCGGCCACAAGGTCCCGGCACCGCAACTAGACAAACCAGCCAGCGATATTCGGAGTCCAACGGCCGCCTACTCGGATTATAGACTTTGGAGCATTGACGATGACTTAGTCTAAGCGCCGATGAAAGACTTTCGTGGAGTCATGATGCTTAGAGACGTATCCCCGGCCGCCTTTCCGACACAACTAGCGCGTCTCCAAACAACTTATCTTGGTTAATTAATTTCGGAGAATCAACCGGGGGGAATATCCCATGATGATCGCAGACAGTATTCGGATGCTTCCCGTAGGTTCAGATTTGGCATCATGTATATGATAGATGCGAGTATAATAAGAAGCACATTGAACCCCCAAACCATCGAATGTTTCCAAGGACAAGAAGCATAACAGGAATAACAGCCTATTATTTGTTCTCTACTTAATTACCACCCTTTTCACAATGGTTCTCGTTCCTCACAAGAAGCAGCAATACGCTATTGCTGGCGCTTCCAGCCAATCAACTGAGAAGATTCTCACCCCAGAGGCATGCGAGTTCCTCTCTATTCTGCATCACTCTTTCGAGGCAACTCGACAGTCACTTCTTCATCAACGTGAATTGAAGCAAAAGAGATGGGACGCCGGAGAACTTCCCGATTTCCTTCCTGAGACCAAGCATGTCCGCGAGGACAAGAACTGGCAAGGAGCTTCTCCTGCGCCCGGTCTTGCAGACCGTCGCGTTGAGATTACTGGTCCTACGGATCGCAAGATGGTTGTAAATGCACTCAACTCTAATGTTTACTGCTACATGGCCGACTTTGAAGGTATTTACCCCACGCTCCTGTCAATCCGTGCATGCATCCACTAACTCGAGCTTAGACTCGCTCACCCCAACGTGGAAGAACGTCACAGACGGTCAGGTCAACCTCTACGACGCTATCAGAGGCCAGATTGACTTCAAGATTGGCGAGAAGGACTACAAGCTCCGAACTGATCGCACTCTACCCACTCTGATCTGCCGAACTCGTGGCTGGCACCTAGATGAAGCCCACTTTACCGTCAACGGTGCTCCTATCTCCGGTGCACTATTCGACTTTGGTCTTTACTTTTTCCACAATGCCAAGGAGCTTATCAAGACAGGCTTCGGGCCTTACTTTTATCTTCCTAAGATTGAGTCTCACCTTGAGGCTCGTCTGTGGAACGATGTCTTCAATGTTGCACAGGACTACCTTGGTATCCCTCGAGGTACTGTCCGTGCTACTGTTCTTATTGAGACCATCACTGCTGTTTTCGAGATGGATGAAGTAAGTTTCTGTTATACGCAATATTCCGTTGAAGAATTCTAACGCTTTACAGATCATCTACGAGCTTCGCAACCACATCGGAGGCCTCAACTGTGGCCGATGGGATTACATCTTCACCTTCGTCAAGATCTTCCGCAACCACCCCAACTTCATCCTTCCAGACCGCGGCGATGTTACCATGACCGTCCCGTTCATGGACGCCTATGTCAAGCTCCTGATCGAAACATGCCACCGACGCGGCGTACACGCTATGGGTGGCATGGCTGCTCTCATTCCGATCAAGTCAGATGAGGCCGCTAATGCAAAGGCCATGGCCAATGTAGAGGCTGATAAGCTCCGAGAGGTCCTGGCTGGTCATGATGGAACCTGGGTTGCCCATCCTGGCTTGGCACCCATTGCCGAGAACATCTTCAACACCTATATGCCTACTCCCAACCAGATCTTCCGTCGATCTGCATCCGTGCCAGTTACCAGAGACGATCTGCTGAACCCCAATGTTCCGGGTAAGATTACTCTTGAGGGTGTCAAGAAGAATATCCATGTCTGCTTGGTGTATATCGAGGCTTGGGTCCGTGGCGTGGGATGCAGTCCTGTCAACAACCTCATGGTAAGTTTACTCTTTACAACAAGAGATCACAGAGACTAATGCATCTACAGGAAGACGCAGCTACCGCCGAGGTCTCGCGCACACAACTCTGGCAGTGGGTGCGTCACAACATCAGCACTGCAGAGGGCGTTCGACTTGACAAGAAGACTATCCTGGAGCTTCTTGACCAGCAAATAGAGCCCTTGCAGAGCGCTGCGGCTGAAGGTCACAAGTTTGGCATTGCGAAAGAGTTCTTGCGTGAGCAAATTACAGGCGAGAAGTACGCCGGATTTTTGACCGAGTAAGTATTCTGCAATGAAAATAATTCCATGTTTCAATTACTTACCGAAGTTCAGGGTTCTTTACAACGACGTTACAACTTTCAAGTCGGAATAGATTGCATTATTGGTTGGCCTTGCAAGAGCTTAGATTGGAGATCGGCGGCGTTCTTGGGTTTTGTTAATGATAATGTAAAAGAGGTTTTATTGAATTGTATAGTTTACCATAGAAATCTAAGATGATGATGTATTGCTATAATCTTGCTCTCAATCTCGGTAAATAGCTCCGGGCTGTACCGCGTGACGGATTGCTGATCCTATGAGATGGCGTCATTGCCTCTAACGAAAACACTTGAGCTAAATTCTACCCCAACCAACTCAAAGCCTTTACCACTATAGCTTTAACAAAAATGACTCCAGGTAATTCACAATTGCGAAAAAGATCATGGAGACAAGATTCATATCTTGTCTCGACCGACTCCTCTCTTGTCCCAATACCTAAGATTGTCGAAATCTTTGCATCCGATGAATTCTACTGGGCCAAACCGCTTCCAGAGGACGCAATGAGGGAGATGCTAGACAACTGTCTATGCTTTGCTCTCTACGATACAAGTGGGACGTCAGAGAACCAAGACGGGGACCGGCACTTTCCTTTCCAGTTTATTGGCATAGCCCGTGGGATTACAGACTTTACAACCTTTCTCTACCTGACGGACGTCTGGGTTAACCCGGCATATCGGGGCAAAGGCCTTGGTACCTGGCTCATGAAATGTGTGCAGGAGGTGATTGAGTCAATGCCCCATCTAAGAAAGAGTATGTTGGTAACTGGCGATTGGGAGAAGACTGTTCCGTTTTATGAGAGTCTTATGGAAATGAAGGTAACTGAAGGTCAACCAGGGGAGACGCGGGCGATTATGGAACGAAGAGGTCGGGGGCATCCGAATTTTGGGCGATGAATAATGCAGGACAACAGGTATCCTCTGGTTCTTGTATCATTGAGCAACTTAATATGGCTTTTCATTATCAATCGTTGTTCCTACAGTCCATCTCTTTTGACCGAGGTTGAGGGAGAGCTGAAAATGCGGGGTTGTCTTCAGACTGCCACACGCTTGAGCCAAACCTTGCAACCTCATCATCAGGTCCAAGACTTTAAGCACATTATATCGCATCCCTTATTTCATGTCTTATAGTAACTAGGCAATTGAAAAACCTGTCAAGATGCATCTACCCAAACTACCACCTACCGCCGCTTATATCCGTCTATCCAACCCAACCAAACGCAATGCCCTGAGTTTGACAGTATTAAAAGACATGAAGAGGCAACTCACAGAAGCACTCACATCTCCTGTCTCCGGTCAACTCCGCTTGCTGCCGCCCTTCAAGAATGAGATCCTGACAGACCTAGAGAAGGCCTTGCGCCAAAACGACACATCGACAGATCAGTGGAGGAAATACGGCTGGCTTGTCAATGCCTCGGAATGGAGGAGAGAACGGGAAGGTCTTCCTGATGTTCTAGTTCTTCGTAGCGAAGGCCCGGTCTTCTCATCCGGCCACGACCTCAAAGAACTTTCTCAGCTCAGTCACGACGATGTCAAGCTTCTCTTCAGCCTCTGCGCCGAGGTAATGACATTGATTCGTCGTAGTCCTGCCCTCGTGGTCTGCCCCATTCAAGGCCTTGCTACGGCCGCAGGCTTTCAGCTTGCCATGGCCACTGATTTTCCTATCGCTCTACCAGAAACCAAGTTCAGCTTGCCTGGTGCCAAAATTGGATTGCCTTGCACCAGTCCATCGACGGCCGTTTCGCGCCGTTTACCTCCGGGGGCAACTTATAGACTTCTTGCCACTGCTGAACCGATCAAAGCTTCAGAATACCCGGGCGCCGTGGACGTTGTACAGGTACCGCAGAATGACAAGCCTGAAGAAGCTTTTGAAAGCCGTGTGGCAACTGTCATCGAACACCTGGCAGCAATGTCCCCGCAGCAGCAGGCCGTAGGTAAGTGGGCCTATTGGACGCAAGTTGGTATAGGCGCATCGAA
This sequence comes from Fusarium stilboides, assembly GCA_014822085.1. Classification (NCBI taxonomy): domain Eukaryota; kingdom Fungi; phylum Ascomycota; class Sordariomycetes; order Hypocreales; family Nectriaceae; genus Fusarium; species Fusarium stilboides. The sequence goes on from JAASAY010000118.1 coordinate 23,471, forward strand.
CAGTGACGAAGGTGGAGATGGGTTCGAAACGGCGGCTCGTTGGGCTGGAAGAGTCATGGCCCTGCATGCAAAAAGTGAAGACTTCAAGGAAGGTATCGGTGCTTTTTTGGGGAAGCGGAAACCTGTTTGGACAAGTAAATCGAAATTGTAGAACTAAGTTATCAAGGTCATATAGCTCTAGCGGCGGAAGTACCTCAACCATTAGTTCCCAGCTCTACTAGGAAATAGCAGTGAAATTCTGGTCAAGTTCAGTGTCTTACTTGTAGCTATTTCTTATTTTTGAAATAAGTTATTGTATTTTAGGGCAAGAATTTATAAGGGTCTATTTCATCCTTTATTAGTAGTTCTTAGAAGAAGCGCATATGAGTTTTCCTAGTCATAGAAGAAACTTAATTATAATAGCTGGAATAATGCGTAGGATAAAGGTATTGTAGACCGAGGCCAGGACCTGATAGACAATTTAATCTAAATGTCGAACACTTCTTTAATTATAGCCATTAAACGAACCCAGGGCTTAACGTAGGGAATGCATTGTTTGCGGCATAGTATTCAAGCAGCGCCTGCTTAGCTAACTTGGGGCCTCAACCCACTGGGAGCATCTTGCCCATCATGGATTTGATATTTTGTAACCGCCAGTCATCTTGAAGAAGAGGACGATTTTTGTACGAGTCGATCGTTTTGTGTACAGTCTCGCACAGATCTGAGTGATACGGATTGTCCACTTCGATGTGCTTCACATGCGCGAGCGTAGCCGCTAGCTCGGCGAGAAATTCTTTCTGAACTTCAACCCCTTCTTCAGCGACAAGGAGACTGGTAGCTTTTAGGTATCCGCCAACGAAGGGGTCGAATCGATCTAGCCTCCTCCCGATCTTGTTCAAGCGAAGTGTTGACACGATGTGAATGTAGGGTTGCAGCTTGTGTAACCAGAGAACCTGGTGTAGCAGATCTATAGCTGCGTAATAGTCTGCCAGTGTGATGTAAGTGTCTGCCAGGGCTAGCTTGATATTGATACTGTCCAAGCGAGCTCCTAACTTAGCCCCATCTCTCAAACGTAACACGTCGAGTCCCCAGGATACCAGTTGTTTCCCATCATGAAGAGCGTTTCTGTTGTTCAATAGCTCCGCAAACAAGTGACCGTACACGACAGACCAACGAGATCTAGAACGGAATGAGTGGGCGTGAATTAGGAAGCGCTTAAGAAGAGCACAGCCTGTGTCAAGGTAACCCATAGCGTTGAAAGCGACACCAAGAGAACCCTGAACCTCGAGGGGGAGCCTTTTTAGAAGGTTTTCTGTCTGCTCTTTCGTAGCAACAAGACTCCGAGCAGCTTTTTCCATCGTGCTTCTGCTTGGCTGGCCCAGCTCTAGCCAGAATGCTGAGATTCGACCATGCCATATTAGATAGCTGGGGTCTGTAGATGTCTTGCGCGTCCGAGCAATACTAAATCCAATAAGTGACCAGAAAAAGCTGCTCATACGCAGTGACCTTAATTGGGTGACCGTATTCGGCGAATCCATGAAGTTTGGCATCTCAGCGATTAGGGTTAGTGTTCTAGTAAAGTCAGTGTACGGGTAAGGGGACCACTCGAATAAGCTTTTCCAATCGATCAAATGAATCTTGAATCCTAACCGTATGAGATTGAATGGTATTAAGAACAAATGACTCCAGGAACTTATTACTCCATCGTTTTCCATCCTAGAGAGGAAGTTAGGCATCGTACATAAGCTATAGCCGACGCAAGCATGCAAACACATACATACGAAAATGGAAACCGAGGCTTGTGAGATCAGCAGACAACAAGAAAGGAATCACTGTGGACTTGATGACATCGCGGCAGCGAAGCAAAGCCATCTCCCATAGCGGCTCTGTATACGGATGAGGCAAACTGAAGATAACTAGTGACACTAGGTCCAGTCTTGCGTTCCGCAGAGTCTCCATCGACATTTGAGACATGTCCTCTCCTAGCTGCTGAGAAAGACCGAGATAAACAAGATCGTGTCTAACGTTAACGATCAAGGCTGATTCAGAAATAAGTCTTTCCATCTCATCTCCAGGACACACGCTGTTTGGTCTAAGGCCATGATCATCACAAAGCCAAGCAAAACTGTCGCAGGGCAGGAGAGTGCGCTTCGAGGGCCCGGCGAGCGAGCTGGGGTCGTCGTGGGTCTCCACACTGAAAAGTTCTTTGGAGACGACATTGTAATACTCAACACCAATCTCGCCCGACTCCGTCCATCTATAGCATCGTACCTGAGGTCGAAGAAAGATGAAAGCGGGTAATTCGGGGCTTTTGTTGGCCCATAATAGAAGGATCAAACCCATCGCGGCATCTGATAGAGGTTTCCCGTTCCAGCGTAGATTCGTGCCTGTAGTTGCTGTCCCCTCGATCGTCGATGGCTCAGCCTTGGCTGGGTGGGGCCTGGTCCTGGTCTTGAACAACGGCATAAATACTGGTACGTAGGAGCACACCCTTTAAAGAGTCAGCGATAAGTATGACAGTCGCTTTTGGACTATTATTTGCCTTGCCGTTCATCAGCTTGGATCGAGAGTCCCGTTGACGTGGAGGGTATCAGTCTAGCAAAATACAAACCGATTTATTTTGACAGATTGAGTAGCTACCATGTATCAGCGTACACGCGAAAGCCTGGCGAACTGGGACAAGAACGAATGTCTAGTAGTAATCTGCCTATCTTTCCAAGCCCTGTTTCGTAATCAAGATAATCGTGGCTGGCTGATACTTGGTCGTGGCAATCGATGATTCGTTGGGTAAAACACATATTGCTTATTATGATAAGAGCGAAAAAAGATTGGACGCATGTCGGTGGAGAACTACACCCTCATGATCAAAGGTAAGCGCCCAACGAGCTCCCATGTTTTGCCCTCTTTCCCTTGGAAATCCGCATACCTATTCGTCGTCACATGAGCCTCTAGGCAATCGTACAATTCTGATCACCTCCTCGTAGTCGCAGTAGCATCTACTGTTGTAGTCACTCTCCTTCGGCATGAGGAGAAGCACCCGGACATGTCGCTTACAGGGACTCAGCTGCGATGTTACAGACGAGCGCCTAAATCAACTCGCGATAGAGCTTTGCACTAGACCGACTGGTCTTCGGACGTCGCTGTTCTCATCATTCAAGTCACTCAGTCAATCGTTTAGATCCCTACCAGGCGACCAGGACCCTGTTGTTTTGGGCACCAGCTTGACAACTCGAGCCGACGTTCAAACTGCTACCGTCACATACAGGACCGCCAACAAGAAACAGAGATGTCTAGAATCTTCCCGGCGCTCTTTTGAGTGTGAAAGAGTAGATGATGAGTTTGAAGGGGTTACGATGCTCTATGGAGGGAACAATGAGCCAACAGACCTCGAGTATGTAAACCCAGATCCATTTCAGAAACTCAGACACCATGTCTCCTTCAGTATCAGCATACTGGGTTGCCCACTAGAGGATATAAAAGTCTTGGGCCAATGAATCTCACATTAAACTTCGTGAGCCTACTTTTTACCCGTTGAGACTCTATAAACACATGCCGGCTCTTAGTACCTAAGGAACCCAAACACTTACATTTACTGATGTAGCATATGTGCGGTTCATGGCCTTGATGGACATGCGTTCGACACGTGGATGGCACCGACAAGGATGTGGCTTCGTGACCATTTGCCCGCCCAATTCCCAAGAAGTCGTATCATGACGTTTGGGTACAACTCAAACTCAATGGACGGCAAAAGCATCAATCAAAGCTTAGAAAATTTCGCAGACTCTTTGATTGATGCCTTGAAGCATGTCCGGACATCTGATGAAGAGCAACACCGACCTGTTCTGCTTATATGCCATTCTATGGGGGGTCTGGTTGGTCGCCTGGCAGTGACCCGCCATTGGCGATGGCGAGAAGAAGGTATGAAATTCAAGTCGACTAATTTTGTCCCCTATGGCTTGCTCTTCTTGAGCACACCCCACAGCGGATCTGACATGGCCAATTTCTCTGATTTGGCCCTTGACTTCGCTTCCATGATGGTGGGACTACGAAAGAACCTAGTCGAAGAATTGAAAACTTTCAACCCCTCTCTCCAAGGAATCATGGACGATTGGAGAACTATCAAACCCCAGCCAGTTATTCGCTGTCTTTGCGAAACAGATTTGACTAAGACACCAGGAGGTTACAAACAGGTACCCCACAAACACGTACTGATGTTACAACAAGCGGACAACTAATACTAATGAGTGATTCAGATCGTGAGCTCTGTATCAGCCGGTTTTATGGGCACCACGGCCGAGACCGTTGCAGGAACGAATCACAATACAGTTTGTCGGTTCGAGACAAAGTTTGACAAAGGATGGCCAAAGGTTCTTGATAGCATCCAGGAGCTTAGTCGGGAGTTACTAGAGCAGACTATCGAAATGTCGAGGGAACCTGAAAATGTACATGAAGTGGACTCGTAATCCCGGTTTTCCAGTCTATATACAGTGAGATCTAACTCGGTTCAGATTTACATGCCAGGCCGTCCACCAATCTCTGCCCCATTCTTTCCTGCAGCAGAAAACTTATTTTATTTTAATGAGATAGACCGACAACCTTCAAAGCAGTTTGTGGGTCGAGCCGAATTATTGGAAGACATTGAAACTCAACTCAACGAGCGCCACAGGATCAGCAAGACTGCACTAACCGGCATAGCGGGAGCAGGGTATGTGTCAGCACCGACGTCCACCAGCGTGCTCGATGTGTAGTGACTTGCCTGACGTTGAGATCTTTTAGAAAGACGGAAACACTACTTCACTTGGGCGAAAAGTACCGGCTATCTAGGAACGTGTTTTTACTACCCTCAAACGGAGACCAAGACCTTCGAGATGCCGTACAAAATGTTGCCACAATGATCGGACACGATCTAATGATCGAAAATACAGCCCGGAATCATCAGACTCAGCTTTGGAATAGTTTGACACCAGAGATACAGCAGCGAATGTTCATGTCATGGGTGGATCGAGGCCCTGCAGTCAGTCGCAGCCTTGTGATGCTTGATGATCTGAACGGACTCGAACATGAACGGCATAGATCAAATGTCGCTTTGAAAAACACAACAACCATTATTTCAGCAAGAGATCCTACCGAGGCAAGAAAGATGGGCTTTGAGATCAAACAACTCTCATCTTTCAATTTGGAGGATATGGTGTCACTTCTCAAATGTCGAACTGCTGAGGCTGGCCTACCGTGGCTGAGCGAGAGCCGATATGAAGGGCAGCTAAGGCAGCTTGCACGCAACCTAGACTTCCATGCTTTTGCCGCCTGTGCGGCTGCGACATCTCTATACTATCTGGACCTGGAGAACCACACGTCGGCTGATGGCGAGCTTCTGCAGCGTTATAATGGCATGATACGAAATTCGGGCACAGAGGCACATGGGCGACTGCTAGGAATAAAATTGTCAGAGCAAGGCAATCGCTCGATAATGCAGCTTTACGGGAGCTCGATTGAACGCCTACGGCACAATTCCCCATCAACAAGGATTTGCTCGATCGACATGCTCGAACTAATGGTCTTTTTACAACTCGTTCTCTTCATGGAAGATGTGCCAAGTCGTCTTTGCATATTCGACTTCCACGACAAGGCCAGCAGCCGTTTCGAAGAGGCTTCGCAACATCACCCGCAACTGAACCTGAATGCTGTATTTCTCAAACAGCCAGGTGAGATACTACACGAATTCATAACGGCATCAGTGGGAATCCGATCACATCGTCATACCCTTATACCGGCTCTTTGGCGAGCATGCGCAATGCAAAACTGTGCGGACGAGAGAAAGGAATATTGGTTGCAACAGATACTCCTTGTGTGCTTTCACGTTTATCAAACAGGAAGTGCTGAAGAATATGACGCGGTAGAACCATATGTACACAACTGCATGCGCATTGCTCAACGGTTCGAGATAGAAGATGAAAGACTGGTTCTTGCTGGAGAGGACATGGACGAGCTGCTGGCTTGGATCAGAGAGAATAGGCAAAGGGATTGAAAATAGACTTTACTAATGGTTCCAGCCCCGATTATCATGAATGTGACTACAAGCCTATCCTTTCGGGAATCTAGAAATATGCCACTATTGGTCAGCAACAGTCTTGAGAAAATCGCGAGGCCTTGGAAATCATTGGCAGTTCCAACATTATATGTGTGATTTGTCATAATACTTGTGGTAAAGTGCATGGCGACGGCGTAGGACTTTGCTGACAACATATGCCAAGACTTGCGCTAACCTCCGGAGCACTCGTAAGGTCCGCTCCGGGCCTCAATCAGGTTTGTAGAATTAGTCAAGTTACCAGCGATATCATTGCTGATGATCGAGGGTATAATAGAGCAGGTTCCTCGTGGCCATAATTAACACAAACATTCATATACCACTCAATTCACTTTTATTTTTTCACCATCCTACTCTAGCCTATATCACTATATCCAACATGTCTGCCCGTTCCCCAGTTGCTCTCATCCTCGGCGCCGGTGCCAGGGTTGGACACCATGTCAGCCGTGCCTTTGCAGCGAAGGGCTACAAAATTGCTCTTGTAGCTCGAAGCGTAAAGGAAGAAGACAGCACCTCCGACCAGCTTCTTATCCGTGGTGACTTTAGTGATCCTGAGTCGATCGCAGGCATCTTCACAAAAGTCAAGTCGCAGCTTGGCACTCCTCATGTGGTGATTTATAACGGTACATATCTTGTCTCTCAAAATTTATACGACGAATTACTGATTCCCCTACAGCTGCTGCTGCATCTTTTCAAGATGCGAAGAATCCCCTCAGCGTTCCGCTGACTGACTTTGTGCAAAACCTTGCTGTCAACACGACCAGTGCATTTGCAGCTGCTCAGCAAGCCGCAATTAGCTTTGGAGAGCTTCCGGATACTGCAGCGCGGACATTCATCTTCACTGGCAATTGCACCAATGTAGCACCTATCGCAAGTCTTCTAGATGCTAGTGCTGGCAAGGCTGCTACTGCCACTATCATACAAGTCGCGGCTGAGGCATACGCGAGCAAAGGCTACAAGTTGGTTGTATCTCATCTTTATATTCTGAATTGATTTACTAATCACGTTTACCAGGTTCTACTATGCTGATGAACGAAAGCCTGATGGCGCACCTGCATACGGTGCTATCGATGGGCCTGCGCATGCTGAATATTACACTCAGCTGGCTGAGGGCACCTCACAGGGACCCTGGCAGCAAACTTTTGTCAAAGGTCAAGGATACGCCAAGTTCTAGAATCTGATTTTGATCATTGTTGGGATTGTGTGATGGCGATCGTCCGATTTATCGGTGGTTGAGTGTGCATATCATGCAGACAATAATGCGCCTCGTCAAGAATGGTGAAAACATTCCATATGTAATCTGTTCACTTGGATAATCTATAGACGGAAATTGGACTAGTTCTGATAGGAATAATAAGCAAAGTGCGTCACTGATTATGCACCTGAAAACGGCGTGGTATAGTCTGATTTATAATCACCCCAGCCCTATGTCATCACGTAAGCTTGAATTGACCTTGACCTGCCTGTCCCCTAAATTCTCGTCCTCATATCACAAATGCTCCGTTCCGTGATTGCAAGAAAAGTAATTCGAGTATTTCATCGCTAGCTGCCTGTGCAACATGAGTCAAGGTGCTAGACCAGCGAATAAGCAGTCTCAAGAATCCCTGGAGGGTGTCATAAGGGTAAGACTTCTACCGATCTGTTAGGCATGAAACACGACTGATATAATCTGTTCTGAGGTGTAGGCATGTGATATATGTCGGGTGAAAAAGATTCGCTGCGAGCCGACCAAAGATGGTTGCGCGCAGTGTACCAAATACAAGACAATATGTCACTTTACACCTATAGCGACTAAGAGGAAACCCCGACGACCGGCTGGGTGAGTAAATAAACCTCTCATTTGAGCTATACTTACGGCTCTTAGTCATAAACAGATATCACAACTAGAGGATAGACTGAAACATATGGAAAGTCTGTTGCAACAAGCTCTCCAGTTGAAAAGGGCAAAGGCAAATGAGAAGCAACCCTTGAACGATGCATCAATGGAACATGGAATGATTATTGAGTTCGACGCAAGCAACACCTCGTCAAGTGAACGACGCGTTCTGTCCCCTCACTTGACAATAGACAGACGTCTGCTAGAATCGACCGACGGCACTGACTATAGCATGTTCACAACGCTTCCCACTTCTCCGTGGCTTGGTGACAGAGTACGGGAGATCCCATATGTTAGCCAACCCTCGCTATCTTCGATGCGCCCTACCGGCACTTCCAGAACCGGCATGGCACTCGGACCATTCTCTCTACCTACATTCCATGAGCTTCCTCAAAAGTCATTCGCTTTCGAGCTAGTAACGGATGCTCTCAAGAGCTTCAATGCATTCTTTCCCATCTTCGACGAGTCAGACTTCATGCACAAATTCCACACCCACTACTCAGAATCAAGTCCAGGCAATCCTAGCTGGTGGGCTTGTATCAACCTTATTCTCGCTCTGGCGCATCGCTTCCGTTCAATGCGCACCTTTGATACGGCGTACGAGAGCGCACAGGCTTGTGGATACATTCATAACGCTCTCGCAGTTGTCGCAGAGCTAAATGTCATGCATAGTAACCTCGCAGCTGTACAAGCACTTCTGGGCTTGGCAATTGTGCTCCAGGGGACGGCTAATCCGCATCCTGCATCGGTTTTGACAGCTGGTGCCATCAGATTGGCTCAGGCCTTGGGGCTTCACAGACAGGTGCCACATGAAAGCCTCCCAGAGGATCAGATTGAGCAAGGAAGGCGAGTGTTTTGGCTTGCGTACTTACTTGATAAGGATATCAGTCTACGAATGCGGCAGCCATTTGCGCAAGATGACGAAGACATGGATGCAGAGCTGCCTCCAGGCAATCCTCTCCAGTTACCTTTTCTCGACGGATCGTGGACCACTGATTTGTTCAAGTCACGTATTGGGCTCGCTGTGATTCAAGGGCAGATATACAAGAAACTCTACTCCATTCAAGCAGCTCGACAGTCCCAAATCCAACGACAGGAGGTCGCACAAGAACTGAACTCGATACTGGGTTACTGGAAAAGTGGTGTTGACATCGATATCGAAGACAGCCCTATGGCACCGCTGCAAGCGCCTCTTGTGACTGAGATACTACACTTGCTGATTTTACGCTTCACCTACGTCAACTGCCTTATAATGATTGATCGACATACTCCAGATGACAACAACTTACTACTGGACGACGCGTCGCAGATGCATGGGGCATACACAATCTTTGAGCGGACATGCGTTACAGAGTCTCGAAAGGCAGCACGGCTGATCCACCTAATACCGCAGGGAGACTACGCTATTGTTTGGTATGAAGCATTCTTATTACCTTTCACCCGAACGCTAATTGTAATAGGCTTCTACTTCAATCCTTTTTCAACATTGCTGAGACTCTACTCAAGAACGTAGAAAGACTCCCGTCATCGCCTCAGGCACTATCTGATCTACACTTGGTAGAGCCGTTTCTTAAGTTACTTAATGTTTTGGCAGCTGAAGAAAGGGAGTGCTATCGCTCTGAGGAAGCGAAGAGAATGCGTAAGTCTTGTGGTGAACTGTGGAGTAGGGCATCAGAGGCTGTTCGGTCAATGAATATGGAATTTGAGTCAGAAGGACTATTCCAAGTCAGGTAGAGACAAGTATATCGAAGCAAAATCAGATAGGCATGATGTATGAATATACTCTATCTCTTATTTCTCGCTATCATGATCCTCCCCATCAACACTAACAAGCCAATTTATATTTATCTGTATATCGCTGCATATCGTGAATGCTGCACATGTTTACTCAGAGCCATCAATAGTGTAGACTAGCTTGACTCCCGAAACACTACCCTCCCGCAGCTTGTTCACTCCATCCAGCACCTTATCTAAGCCTCCCGACTGGAGGCTTACAGGGTGGACTTGAAACTCATCCTGGAACAGTAGATCGTGCGCGAGCTTTGTGAACTTGCATGCAAACTCATAGTCAGCTGGGCTCGCAGGTACATCGTTACCTGCAATTTGGAAACTCTCGCCAATTGCAGTGAATACCATTGTACTCTTGTTGATGACATCTAGACGCGGTAACTCCGGCACAGGCTCTAGAGACGTGTAGATACCTCCTTCAGAGCCAATCGCATCGCAGCAGATCTGCGCCGTGTCCTTTGTAGCAATCGTATCAAAGACATGAGCGAGTCTATTGTTCGTAACTTCGCGAATATCCGCAGCGCACGTGGGTGATTTGTAGTCGAAGACATAGTCGGCCCCCAATTCGCGAATCCATGTTTCATGGCGAGGCGAGCATGTCGTGATCACTTTCAGTCCGGACCTGCAATAGTCAGACGCCGGTAGACCTTAATTGACGATGGCGGGTAACTTACAGTTTCGCAAACTGGATTGCTAGCGAGCCAGTAGCAGTACTTCCGCCATAGATGAGAACAAAAGTGTCTCTAGTAGCAGCTTTGGGTAATGGCAAGGCGAGAGATTGATAAAGACTCTGCCCTACTGTGACGATACCTGCACCCATTGTTGCGGCAGCCTCGAATGTCATGTCCTCTGGAATCCTGATCTGGAGGTCACCTTTCGCCATGACATATTCTGCAAAGGCTCCATCCTCATGATTTGATGCATTGGCTAAATACTATAATTAGAAAAAGGTTGTATGGGGATTGGTGGCACTAACAGCCGTGAACCATGCCTGCAACTCTGTCGCCAGGTCGGATGTCTTTTCGGACACGTGCACCAACCTCTACCACGACGCCGCTGTAGTCACAACCGATAGTCTCTCCGGGGGTGGCGATATAGTCAATGGATTTCCAGTCAGCTGGGTTGATAGCCACAGCTTTTGTCTTGACGAGAATGTAGTCATCGCGTAGTTGGGGAAGTGGGACATTCTCTATCGCTGCCTCCTTGGGCCTTTGCATACGTATTGCTCTCATTGTGGAGTCGGTCGTTGTAGTGGCCACTTTATAAAACTGTACAGCTCTCGGAATTATACGAGAAAGTAATTGCTGTAGGATAGTTGAAAGTGTAGATGAGAGGATAATAGGCGTCTGCGGCGCACATATTAATATATACTTGCAATAAATACTTTGGTCACATAATCAAGAAGGTCCCTTGACTGCTCTATGACAGTATTCCTCTTGTTCCCTGTTTGTGTACGTCGTTATGCGAAAACTCCCATTTTAGGCAAATTATTAATCCCTGTTTGGTCACCGGAGCGTAGGTAACATCCGCTCCGCAGGCAGGCTCGCTGACACTCTACAACCCGGCCTTATAGAATCATCCGCAATCAATTATGCAGCTTAATAATTTGCGTATTCTTTGGAATCTTGTGTTTGGATCCTTGATTATTTGCAAGTTGCAGCTTCGCTTGATAATCTGCTAGTTCTGAGAGGTGGCCGCGAAGTATTTAATCTACGACATGTACGTCGTTGAAAAGTGCAGCAGCTCCAATCCATCAACCATCAGCCTTCGTCAAACACAACTTGTCTTATTACATCACTACAAAAATGTCTTCTCAATCTACCTTCTCGGTCTCTAAACTGAACGATCGCCGCGTTCTCATCATCGGCGGATCTTCTGGCATTGGCTTCGGTGTCGCTGAAGCCCTGCTCGCCAATGGCGCATCCGTCATAATCTCTTCCTCGTCCGAGAGTCGGATTTCCAACGCCGCAAAGAAGTTGGAGAATAAGTATCCAGCTCCTAGCGGGCGTGTCCAGGCTTTTCTCTGCGACTTGAGCTCACCTGTCAACGCCGAGTCTGAGGTCAAAAGACTTTTCGACGAGGTAGCCGAAGGTGGTAAACTTGATCACGTCGTCTACACGGCAGGCGACGCTATGTCTATTCGCCCGATCGAGGATTTCAGCTTGTCGCAGATTCATCAGGCTGGCATGGTTCGCTTCTTCGGTCCCATCTTAGTGGCTCAACACCTCAAAAGGAGTTTGAAGGGCGGGCCAGCGTCATCATTCACCCTGACGACTGGTTTGGCGCCAAAACGTCCACCCAAGGACTTTACCGTGGTTGCTGCGTATTTGGCTGGACTTGACGGTGTGGTCACCGGCCTTGCGCGTGACTTGGCCCCGATTCGTGTGAATCAAGTCAGTTTGGGCGCCATCGACACAGAGCTGTGGGATCATATCAGGCAGGCTGGGGGCTTTGAGCAATTCAGAGCTGATTTTGAAGGGAAGACGTTTACCCAGTCGATGGGTCATGTTGAGGATGTGGCGGAGAGTTATTTGTACTTGATGAAGGATCAGAATGCGACTGGTAGTACTGTGCGAACTGATGGAGGACTGCTTCTCATTTGAGGATTTTACACTAGATTTCTGAGTATGTTTTAGTTTTAACACAAGTTAGGAACCTACCTACATTCTACTGCCCTACCTTGCTTGTTTTACGTGATGTACATACTTCCTAGTATCCATATTCCAACACTCCGTGTGCCGTCTTCTCGTAATGATGTGCGTTGGGCTCTCCAGCGACGACATGACCCTCATGCACGAATTTGCAGCTCCCGTTGTTCCTGTTTTCGATATTTCCATATAATGTCTCGCGTCTCAGACGGACGATCGCAATCAGGCTCAACCCCCACGGTGCTTGTTAGATGATAGTCAGCCACGCTTGGCTTCAGAGTCACCAAAAGCAGGGCCGACACTCGTAATTTTCCATCAAAAGTGCACCCAATAGTGGTACATGTGCAGATGTAGAAAAAGTGTGCGGCGTCTTCGAGTTAAAATCCTCATGGAACCTTTCGATGTCATATCCGGCACAGTATGCGATCAACCTGTCCACGTCTCACAGATTTCCAGGGTGAAAGTTGGATCGCAAGTATGAGGTCTGGTTGACAAGATGCTGAAATGCCTTCGGGAAGTTTCTGTTTAAGGAATGGAATATGTCTCGTCGTGGTTCTCCGGGCGGGCAAGGGTAGCATCTTTCTACTGCCAGTTGTATAGCAACCTTTCGATGTATTTCTTTTTGAAAAATCTCAGTACATAGATCGATTGCAGGTTCGCCGTCCAGGGTCAGGGTGTAAGAGTCAGTAGGCATGCCGGCATCGGTTAGAGCTAAGGCTTCAGTCAACCAGCTTCCGACCACAGACGAAATTCCTCGAATTGAGCGATTGAGAACAGCTTGTGCTTTATGTGCTTCAAAGTCATCAAAAGAGCGGACCTTGCGCAGAGCCGCTCTCTGGAAAAGATTGGTCACCATGCTGACGTGATGGCTAATGCGCAATCGCGAGTTTTCCTTGCAGAAGGGGATCAGACCTAAAGAATGACATTCTTGGCGGCCTACGGCGATGTAATCTTCCCGAAGGACCAAGTTTCGAATGCAAAGTCGTTTCTCGACTGAGAGGTGGTTTAGAAACCGTATGGCTACCGCAGTGGCCGAAAACCGGAATTTGGGGCGGTATTCGTTTGTATTCTGCCCATTCTGATACCAGTGTCCCATAGTGCGCCACAACTCGGCATCTTCCAACCTGCGCCCCATAGTATCGAGTCTAGGCCAGGAAGGTATATTCCAGGGCTCATAGCATTGATTAAGGAAGTCATCGAGTCCACGACAACCTTGCCAGTGCCCGACTGTTTTGGCAATCATCTTGACGAGCTCCTCGTCTGGGTTTCGAGCCAGAAGTCGTAGAGTAAGGTCAATAGCCCGGCGAAGCGCAGATTCCGCAGGGTGATCACAATGGAACATGTCAGAGTCGCCTCCGAGGATATTTGAGAGACGCCATGCACGGCAGAAGCTCAGGTTGGTTCGATGTAAAGAGCGACTTCTGAAATCTCGTGTAGTGGTGACAAGTTGTGGTACAAACCACGGATATATAGTTGCAATCTCAGAAAGCATTTCAGGGGTGATAAAGCGTCCGAGATAAAGGAGGATTTTAATCCTATCATTGATCTGGGTGCGGAGCAAATAGTCGAAGCGGCCCGCCCACGCGGACCATTCAGGGTGATAGACTGTCGAGAACGAGATGCTGTTCCACATAAGAGGTAGATCCTTGGCCTCGGAGGCGATGAAGCGACAGGTATACATGAGGGAGAGGTCTAAGGGCTGACCGTCAGCAGTAGCAAGTTTTCCAGATCCGGGCTGGAATGCATAGCCGTCACTGAGGGTGAAGTAATCCCTATATATTTGATGTCGCAGCTCGTATGGGAGAGCCAAAAACCCGCGGGGGGGCATGATGATGGTGTCGTCTGGGAGGTTGAACGAGTAGTAACGGTGAGCGGTTGATCCTTGCCTGACGTATGGTTAGTCAAACACCACAGTGGTTAGATACTCGACAGGTTCAGAATGAAAGAACAGTCTGGCTGGCTTGTGGCGGCGCGGATGTATTCTACTTCTGGGTATGTTGTAGGGGTTGGTCGCAGGTGACAAATTTGAGGTGGATGGGTCGACATGTGGAGGGAGAAAAAAGGGCTGAGGGCGGGCTTTTTATAATTGGCAAGCTTCAAACTCCAATTTGAGTTTCGAAATGATAGGCAGCAGCCACAGGGGTCCCAACAAGCTTTAATCCATTCACAAATAATCACAGTTAAAAAGAAAATGGATCACAAGAACAGGAATAAGAACGAAACTGGTTGATTTGGATTTACTTGAGCATGACAACTTATTCCTATGTAACAAACCCTCTAAGCCAGGATCAGGACTGGGAGTAACATCACGATTCTTAAAACTCAATGATTGGTATTATGCTCAACGGGCACATGCCTCAACAAAGCTTATTCAACGTGACCACATTGTATCATCTCCTCCGATAGGTTTAGAGAAAAAGTTTGGGAAGGCAATGCAACTCAAAAGTCTCACCAAGCGAAACAGGGAGAGTACTTACCATTACCGAATATAAACAAGAACGAGGCCAACGACTGTACTCAACAATGCAGTAGCATGGTGCTTGAGGCCCTCGAAAGGTACCGGTGAACAGCAATGTGATGGACTCCTCAGCCACCCTTGGCAGCAGTACTTGTAACAGGATTTAAGGCGACATGTAGACGCATCAGTATCAAATCTAAATGTTGACTAAACGATACTGAGTCCAAGAAAAATCACATATGAGAGAAAGCACGATATCATGAGAAAATGGACTAATTTAAACTGTTTCCATAACGATCTATCTCCAGGCTCGAACAGTAAGGCCGTGGTGTATCTAAGCTAC
Organism: Fusarium stilboides; assembly: GCA_014822085.1. Taxonomy (NCBI): domain Eukaryota; kingdom Fungi; phylum Ascomycota; class Sordariomycetes; order Hypocreales; family Nectriaceae; genus Fusarium; species Fusarium stilboides. The sequence continues at coordinate 38,648 of JAASAY010000118.1, forward strand.
AATCTCCACCCGCCTCTTACTCCACTGATGGCTCAGCGCCTTGGCCTTTGGCTGTCTCTTAACCTCATCGTACAAGCGAGCCGTAAGATACTTGTAGATCCAGACCGAAGCGCCATTGTACACGATGCTGTGGTCACTATCAGTAAAAGCAAACATCTTCATCTTCTCAGGTGATACTCCAGCGCCAACGAGAAGATCGATCAGAGCAGCTGTATGCTGGTAATGAACATTGTCATCACCAGTGCCGTGAAGAATGCTGAAGCCGCCGTCAATGTTCTTGAAGCCGTCGACGTTGTGAACTGCTGTCTCGAGGTACCCATCTTTGTTGTCCTCTAGTGACTTCATGTAACGCTCCGTGTACATAGAATCGTAGAAGCGCCAGTCAGACACAGGTGCGGTGATAAGACCAAATGTGAATACTCCGGAGTCAGCTTCGACGGTCTTGGCTGTGAGATATCCACCGTAAGACCACCCCCACATTCCAATCTTCTCAGGGTCGACATAATCAAACTTCTTGATGAATTGCTCTGCAGCCCAGATCTGGTCCAGTGGCTCAAGCTTTCCGAGCTGGCCGGCCACGAGGGAGCGGTATTTACGACCGCGGTTGGAGGTTCCACGGTTGTCGACTGTGTAGACAATGTATTGGAGTTCGGGGTCGGAGGAAATGTATGACTTCCAGCCAAGAGCCTGGAATGACTTTGCCACCCTTTGCGAGTTGGGACCGCCATAGGGTGTGAAAAGGACGGGGTACTTCTTGGAAGGATCGAAGTTGACAGGGAGTTGCTGCATGACGTTGATGGGGTAGCCGTCTGGGTGCTGGAGTTCGAAGTAGGTGATGTTGGGGAGACTGTATTGCGTGATGTTCTTGTAGAATTGCTTGTTGTCAACCAAGGTGCGCACAGGCTTGCTAGTTGAGTTAACAGTGTAAAGATCTTGGTAAGGAACATCAGGGCCTTGGTAGTGTAGAATGTAGTATCCTCCCTTGGATGAGAAGGATGCAGTCCAGTAGGCAGGGACATCTTCGTCAACGAGAGGAGTGAGTTTCTTAGTGTCCCATGAGACCTTGTAAACGTGTCGCTCGGTAGAGTGTGTCTTGGAGGCCTGGAAGTAGACCAACTTCTTGGCGGTGTCGATGTGTAGGATGGTAGTGACCTCCCACTCGCCCGACGTGAGCTGGATGGCCTTGCCGCCATTAACGGGATACAAGTAAATGTGGTTCCAGCCATCTTCATCATTTACATCGACGTAGTAGGTAGCGTTACCCGAAGCACTCAACGGACCAACATATGAGATGGACAGAGTATGCTCTAGCCAACCATCACTGCCGTCTCGCTCACGAACGACGTTGGATTTCAGAGTCTCAGGGTTGACGACCACATGAGCATCATGATCTTGGATGCGGTTGAAGGCCCGGTAGATGAGAGCGCTGTGGTCCTTGGTAACCCAGGCAACTTCACCGATGATGAGCTCCTCAGCCTTAAAAGCATCGACAGGAACGGGCTTGTACTCTTTGCCGGAAACTTCGAGAATGTTGAGCTCCACAGTGGGGTTCTTGGAGCCAACCTTGGGATACCGCAGATCCAACTCTCGAGGGTATGTAGGCGCAAGTTTCTGGTTATCCATGTAGTAAGGAATGGTAAAAGTGCCAACACCAGTCTCGTTGAAGCTCAAGAAAGCGAGAAACTTGGCATCAGGAGACCACCACAGCGCAGAACGACCTCCGTAGATTTCCTCCTCGTACACCCAGTCAGGCACACCGTGGAACATGTCGGGTCCTCCATCAGAGGTGATCTGGTCAACCTTTCCTTCACCATCGCGGATGAAAAGATCGTTGTCGCGCACAAACGCCACAGCGCCTCCGCTGGGGGCAAACTCGGCGTACTGAATGTCGCCGACCTGATCCTTCACCAGAGGCTCACTCTTGCCAGACTCAACATCGAGAATGAAGTAGTCGGCAAAGTAGGAGTAACGGTACTGCTTGGTGTAGTTGGAAGAGATGAGCACATGCTTGGCATCACTGCTGATCCAGTACTCGTGCAGATCCTTGGGGAGTTTGTCCGCAGTGACAAACGTCGTTGTTTTCTCCGAGACAATATCCTCAAGCACAAGATCGCCCTTATCATTGAGGACGATATAGTTTCCATCGCCACCAGCAGATGACCAGTCAACACTCAAAGTAGCCGGTCTCAATTTAGCGCTTGGACTCGTCTCATTGAAAGTGAGGAGACGGTCGCCTTCGCCAACGGGTTGATGGGGCTGGCGTGGTGGATCGACAGCCAAACCCAGCGGGGCAAGGGCCAAAAGAGTGGCCAAGATGACTTTTCCAGCCATTTGAAGAAGTATTCAACAGGTCCAGAAGGTGAGGTGCAATGGATGAACCTTGAGGGGAAAACGGAAACACGCTACACCGAGAACTCAACGTCTTTTAATACTCCATCCCTTGTGGTACTCCGTCGTACCACGTTTAGTCGCGGGTCACTTTAAGCTTATACCGGGGACTAAAGCGATCGACATCGTCTAAATTCTACATCGCCTTCCCGCAGCGGTTTAGATGTGAAATTGTGCAAGGGTCATAGACCTGCCCTTTTGGACCATTTTGAAAAAGTTCCCCGTGTCATGTTGCGTTGATCGGCTGCAGCCAAGACTGAAAGTCTTGGATTGTCGACAAAAGTTCGTGTGGGTTTCGCGATAAGGAAATTGTTTTGCTTCCAAGGATGAGCGTGATAAGAAAGACGCGACATTTGTTGATATGAGATGATGATCCTTGAATTAAACTCGATCCTGGTTCTGGCCAATTAGAGGTGGCAGGGTTTCAACACCATGGGTAATCATTACCCCTCTTTTGAGTTGGTATCACGATCAACAGGGCAGTTAATTACACCTGCATGATTGAAACGCGTGCGGCATGATCGATTTCGCCGGGTATTCTCAAGGTACTCTATCACACAAGTAGATCTAGCACGAATGAAGCTTCAATCCGTTACAGGATATTCTTTTTCGATGATAGGAAGGGAGAAAAAAAAAAAAAAAAAGACAGCATCGAGTATATCCATGCACAAAACAGAGCGACTATGTAGTGAAGAAGAGGTTCCGAAAGATCTGATGAGAACGACTACTATTAAATGACACTTCAGTATCCAAAACCCTGTCAGTTGCTAAGGGATGACGAAAGTAAACCGAGTTGGCAGCAGGTCACGTGTTGTCCAGCAATATCTAGTTTTATACCTCTGTCAGAATATATTCCGAGCACTGCTGACTTGGATAGTGTCGAGTATTCTGCTCGAAGTGTTATTGTTATCTCACTATAAGGTTAAAATGCTTAAAGAAATAATTTCAATACAGCTCAGACGAGTAAGCAAGCCTGCATGAGCATGTAAAAAATGCCTTGCGGTCACGAGGAGGGGCACTGCCTCAGCCTGATTTACATTTTCAGCCCGACATTGATCATCGCCTGATTCCCAATCCTCAAACTTCTTTTTCACCCTCGCCTGCAGGGTCTTCAGCTTCTCTATCGCCATCTTCTCAAGTTTCTTATATCCACTGATACAGACTTGCTGGCAAGGCAAGATGCTGACCGGCTTCGAGGCACTTGGTGCGGCCAGCGCAGTCCTGCAGGTTATCTCGTTCGCCGGCAGCGTCACCTCCCAGTGCTACAAGATTTACAATGGCCAAGTCACGACCCAGGAGGATCTCGAAGCCTATGCTGCCCAGATGATCGATGCTGTTGGGCGAGCTCAAAGCCGCTATCCGCTGATACCACAGGCATCGTCAGACGACAAGAAGCTTGCTGAAATCGCCCAAAAATGCATTGATGCTGCTAAAGCCCTGGAGGCAGAGACGCAGCTAGTGACCAAGCTATGCAAGAAGGGAAGTCTTTCAAAAGCGTTTTATGGCGCATACCGGGCGAGAAAGCACAAGGGCAAGATTGAGCAGTTAGAGAAATCTTTGCAAGGCTACAAAGAGGTAATGGAAGCGCATTTGCTTCTGAAGCTTTGGTAAGCTCAAATCTCCATGAAATATTGTCTGTCATCAATACCGCTCGACTCGATCATATCATTACACTGCTCTATGGCCTCAAGCTTCAGCCTGATTATGGTTACTGATGCATTCAACTTTACAGTACCAAGAGCGACGCCATTGAGCAGCAACAAAGCACGATTTTCCCGAGCCTTGAGAGAGATGTGCAAAACTTGATTTCACAAATAGCCGAGGGCTATCAAAAAACCGAAGATTTGATCAAAGTTGAACAACACACGACTCGTGGTCTCATCACCACAGAAGCCGATGCAACCCGGAAGGAGATCCAAGACGAAGTACGGGGCCTTGGAACAAGCCTATTTTCAAGCAGCCAACATGAACGCTTACTTAAGAGCCTCAAAGCCTCGGAAATGAATCAACGATTTCACGATGTCATGGACTCGGCTGAGGCTTCATTTGAACGTGTTTTTCTGTCATATGAGCGCGTCACTTCCCATGACCAGAGTGACTCAGGTATTACTGAGGATGATATGTCAGAGAATAGTATCAGCGAAAGCAGCTCGGTACGCACGAGCTCAGATATGTCCATGGATTACCTTCCTGAAATTGATCAAGCTTGGACTGGTTTCACGTCTTGGCTCATGTCAAGCGACCAAGAAATCTTCTGGGTCCGAGGACAACCAGGATCAGGAAAGAGTACTTTAATGAAGTTCGTGGTTGAGAACGACAACACCAGGCACCTATTAGCCTCCTGGCGTCCAGACTTCAAGATTGTGTCACATTTCTTTTGGAAGATTGGCAGTCCACCTCAAAATAGTATCAAGGGTTTATTATGCTCTTTGCTATACTCTCTTCTCGACGGTAATACAGTCATAATCGATCGGGTTCTGGAACATTTCAAAGTTTCGTCGTCCAAGGACTCATATCACGACTGGTCTGTCCGAGATCTCGAGAAGGTCCTTTTCCTAGTCCTAGAGAGCCAGATACAGCCCACTTGCATCTTCATCGACGGTCTTGACGAAATATCTGACAAAGAACGAACTTCGGACCTGAAGGATCTTATCACGAAGCTGAACACATTCAGCAATCTCAAGGTATGTGTCTCTAGTCGGCCAGAGACACAGCTGTTGAACATGTTCAACTCTATGGGCGTGAATAGTCTTCGACTAGAAGATCTTACGAGACCTGAGATGGCATCTTATGTGCGTAAAGAGTTCCAAGCAGTCGAGGCAGATAAGCAAATATCCCCTGCCTTTCGCGAAAAACTGGCGAATATGCTTCTCAATAAGGCCGAGGGAGTTTTTCTCTGGCTTTTCCTCGCAATGAAGAGTGTTATTGGCGGGATGCGAAACCGCGACGACGAAACGACTCTCTACCAGAGACTAGATGAACTACCCTGGGAGCTTGAAGAGCTCTATGCAGAGATGTGGTCGAGACTGAACGCAAACAACTCTGTTTATCGGAAGACTGCGGAAAGGTATTTTAATTATGCAGTTGCAGAGATGTCAAGTTCCTTTTGTTACTTGCCATCAAGTGGTGTACCATTCTTCATAGAAAGTCTTACTCTCGCCGAGATCGCCCTGGCCGAAACGACTGATATTCACCATAATCTCACAACTAAATTCGAAGAAACAAACCTCCCAAGTTTGAAGACATTGTGTGAGAAAGTATCAGACAACATTGAAGCTCGGTGTGCCGGTCTACTACAGCTTACAAGCCACCCCGAAGCGAATCCGAATTCGCAAGACTTTTGGATGCTTATTCAGGGTGTGTCGTTTGTCCACCGCACAGCGCATGACTTTCTCGTGGATACGGAAGCAGGTCAGCACATCTTGAATCACAAAAACGATCCGTCTTTGTCAGCCGACATGCATGTCCGATTGTTGAAAAGTCGACTCTGCTTAACAACCATACTACACGACAAGTTTGGAATTCAATCGGACGCAAATGAGGTCACACATGTCATTGATATGTTCTTTCGCCAGCACGGCGACCTCCAAACTGCCGAGATGTTTATGTCGCTCGCTCAGGATCTATTCAACGAAAGCAGAAGAGCAGGCAGGCTTTTATAGTCCTTGAGGGAGGGAAGAAGAGTCATCTTGCTGAGGAATTAGATTTCTTGCTATGCAGCTTGAAACCTTGACTTTTGGTAACTGTGTGAGCATAAGGTTCATTATGCTAGGCTGTGAAAAAAAATCTGTTCTTTATCATAGTTGAAGGCAGGACCTTATTCTAAAATAAGGCCGAAAGCACCCTAAGTACTATTCAACGAAAACATTCTGATTCCCCCCAGACTGGGAAATGTATCCCGTCCATATTTCATCGCCTTGTTAGCGAACCACACTCCCTGTTTCAATGACTTTATCGTGTCTTCTCTCAAATCAATAGACTCGCCTTCTGCCGCGACCATCGTTCTCCGTGACATTTCTATGTTCCCAATGCCAACCGGAACTCAACTGCAACTTGCACGAGATTTAATTGCCTTAGGCGCGGATCCTCATGCCCCTGGCTTATTACAAACCGGACAGTCTATGAATACAGAGCTTCTACGAGATTTTACTCAGCAAGTCACTGCTTTTGAACTAGTTTTGCGAAGTGCTTTGCATTTGTTCTTGTTACGTGACGAATATGATCCACAAGGGTATGTTCAATACATCGAGATGATGGCACCGACGTGTCCGGACTGGCGTCGAAAGATGCTAATCGCAAGATATCTGGTTACAGGGGACCAGGTTTCAAAAGAGCGAGAATGGGGGGCGCGCTGTAGGCTATGGGGTTGGGAAGACGAAAGAGGGTGTGACAATCTGCCTTGGGTGGCGTGTGAGGTCGATTTTCAATTTTTACTGATGCAGTTCATAGCTGCAGTGTCTTCGCAAAGGAATCCACCCCGCATGGGTAGGCTCCTCGAGATCTCGAAGTTTTTCAAGAACCCTTTGGTATGCATCAGGCATGTTCACAGCGTCAAGGAGGACATAGAGGATGAATATTGTTACCGCATCCTGACCCAGGAGCCGGTCCGGGGTATCCTCAACAATATCTTCACCTTAAGACCCGGCCATGGGATATATCTTAATGACATTCTCCCTATCATCACCTCGCTGGAAACTACGGAACGACTTGACACCCAGACTGAGTTTAATGCATTAGCTCAAGAGGGACTTTTATGTCATCTATCTGACTTTGGCAATATTCCTCCTGACAGCCTATCCTAGTTCATCAATAGGGATGAACTACAGGCAATGGTAATACAAGGTGGCTTAACTACAATGGTACATATATGGTTTTGTTCATTCATTGACATGACCTGGCAATCTCTAGACAGGTAGCTTGAAGTCCCTCAAACGTGCCAGCAAGATCATCTTGGTAGACATACGTGTAAGCAGATAGCTCAAGTTCCTGGTCGTGGCTAATCTGCAAAGGCTTCAAGCTTTATACAGCCAGTTCCGATATGTTGAGGTCTCAGGGGGCTCAACTGACTTTATTCTCATCTTGCGTCGCCGCAATATATCTTTCTATCTGGTCAGAATACCACTCAGTCATTCGAAACCTGTTTCAGTCTCTCTTCCATCTGTTCACGCGGACTTTTCAACTTTACTTCCGGAAACCTCGGGTCTTTTGTCCAGGGCATCACATCAGCTCCTTCTAATAACCACTTCAACGTGGCTTTCTCGAACTCGTTGGCCAGTTCCTTATGACCAGGGTCTTGAGCCAAGTTATGCAACTCGGAGGGATCGTTGTGGCGGTGGTACAGCTCTGGTGGCTCGTATAGTCTATATACATATGTCCAATTCTCGTCTCGTAGAGAGATGGCCTTGCCGACCAGAGTGGTATCTGCGTGTTGTAGTCCCGCCTTGAGGTCATATGGGTACGGAGCTTGCTCGAGAATAGGTTCCTCGGAAGTGAGGAAACCGCCTTCGGAAAAAGAATACTGTTTGTGTGTTGTGGCATTACCACATAAGAGTGGAACCCAAGACAGTCCGTTGTGGGCGAACGACTCTCCAATTCCTGATGTCTCGAGTAATGTTGGAACCAGATCTACCATTTCTGTCATGGCATCGATCTTCTTTCCCTCTGGCAGTCCCGCACCACCGATGATGAGTGGCTCATGAACCAGAGTTTCGGATAGACCTGAGGGCCATTTCTCAATGAGACCGTGGTCACCGAGGTATTCACCATGATCTGTGAAGAACATGGTAACTGTATCCTTCCAAATGCCAAGTTCATCCACACGCTTCAAAACTCGACCGAACTGGTCGTCCAATCTTGAGATCATGCCATAATAAGTTGCCTTGATCTCCCTCCATATCTCATCAGTTGCACGGTCTGTGCCGTATCTTTCTCTGATTGACTTCATATATCGAGGCTCGTAGCCCGTCTTTTTCTTTGGTGTCGCCTCAATGTTCGAAAGGCTTGAGCGATCATACATGGAAAAATACGGCTCCTCAACCTGGAAAGGACAGTGAGGGAAGATGAGAGGCATGAACAGCACCCAAGGCTTGTCAGTCGGGGGACAATCTAGCCATGTCAGAGCTGATCTGACTACAGCTTCATCATAATCCATAGCCTTATCCGCATCACGTAGTCCGCGGTAGAACAAACGTCCCCAAATGCTCTCATCGACCTCGCGTTGACCCTTGCCGAAAGCTGGCACGTACTCAGGTGTTTCGAGAAAGCCATACTCAGTAAGACTTAGCTCCGTGACTGTCGGCGCGAAGGTATCTCCACGTGGTGCAAGGCACGCGACATGGTAGCCTGATTCTTTGAGACTTCGGAAGATGTTTGGTTCCCATGGCTTGATCAAGTTCTCAAGACTCCGATGTCCACTGACATGCGGGTAGGTTCCAGTGAACATACTACATCGTGATTGGGAGCACACAGAGGCTTGTGTGAAGCAATTGGTGAACAGACTTCCTCTAGCGGCGAAGGCATCGATATTTGGTGTCTTGATGCCGGAGTCGGGGCCAGTTGTACAGCCGAGAGAGTCATACCTCAACTGGTCAGGCATGAAAATGATGTAGTTTGGTCTGTCACCTCCATTCTTAGAGTCGACCTTCAAAGGCAGGGGTTTCGCCGGTAGTGAATGCGATTGCGACATTGTGCATCAGTGTTGAGCAAGAAAATGAACTTCAAGACGCGTGCTGAAAGCCGGTAATAGGAGTGATATTTAGTGCTAACCTAACACGCTACCCTAACTCCATCCTTACACTCCTCGCCCTAGTCCCTCGGATGTCGTACTCCGCTTCTAGCGGATCTCGCTTCACGCAATTTACCTCGGCGTTGACGTGCTTTGCAATTTTCTATGTAAAGACCAATAGCGATACCCATCCTCGTAAACCGCTTGGAACTCGTCCGGATCTCGCTCAATGGACCTCTCGCAATCTTTCAGCACGGGGAGTCAATCTGCTAGGTCTATTTCGCCGCCGAGACAGCTTGCTTGTAAGCAGTGTCGCGCGAGAAAGGTTTGTAGCTAATTTGGGTGTTTGCGGGGTTCTCCACTAATGATGGTCATCAGGTCAAATGCGATCGTCGAAGTACGGGGTGCATGCGATGTGAGCGTCTGGGCTTGGGATGTAGCTATGTCGCTGGTGGTAGTACTGAGTCGTTGGGGAACAGCCATGGTCATGATTTTACCCAGGCTGGAATCAAGAGACGCCGAATCTTACGCGCTTGCACTGCTTGTCGGACTGCAAAGTCCAAGTGTTCCGGGAGTCATCCCTGCGATCGGTGTCAATCACAAGGGCAAGAATGTCTCTTTGGCGATGATCAAAGTATCCCAAGCGCAGACTCTGGCATGGAAGCACATGAATCGCCCATTAGCCCTCAGACACATAATGGGTCGCTGCCCAGTCAGTATTCACCAATGGATATGTCAAGCGTTGGAAGCCGAACCAATGATGCACAGCGGTACGTCTTGGCCCATGACGATACGGACCAATTACTGATGCTCGAATAGCCTCTTTGAGCTTGAAGAAAGAGATACTGTCCGGCAATACCTGGATACATACTTTGACAAGACTGACATCGCCGACTGCGTGTTCCTCCATCGGGCCACCACCATTGCTGAATGGAGTCAAGGAAAGCTTGACAAGACTTTACTCAAAGCCATTTCCGCTTCAGCGTTGCGACTCAACTCTGTATATCACCTGGAAGGTTCAACGGCATATACATGGATGAAGCAAGCCCAAAGTGAGTTAGTCAATCAGATGGGCGACATGTCAGTACCCAAACTCCAGGCTTTGATGCTAGTCGTCAAGTTCCTCTTCTCGTTGCGATTCACCGGGGATGTCTGGGTACTTCTCTCAATTGCATCGAGGGTGGCTTTTACGAAGCGGCTTAACTACTAGCGGCCAGCGATGGACCCTGTGAGACAAGAATGTCTTCGGCGACTGATGTGGTCCATATACTCTATCGACAAGGTCTTTTCAGGTGGGATCGAGGATCTCACTGTTTGTCCAACACAAAGGATGCATATCCGCTTACCGAGCAGCCAGCATAACTTTCAGCTTGGACTGAAGTCACGAGCGCCATTTCTACGCGGGAATGGCGAAAATGCCACAGATATGAATGTACTGGCCTATTTGATGCGTTTGTATGACATCCGCGATAGGGTTCTTAGGTAAGACAACCAGATTGGTAACAAAATTGGCCACTGACATCCTTTCAAGATACACCCGACAAGTCATATTAAGCGGGACCAGTCCCTACCTCAGCCGGGGACAACTCCGCTCTATTGATCTTGAACTCACTGCATTTGAGGAGTCATTGCCAGAAGAGTTGCAGCTCAACGATAATAGGCTGATGATCATGTGTCACTCAGATGAAGCACGCACATACACAACCCTTCATACCCTCTTGTTCAGCTGTCGCTGCGATCTACACCGATTTTTAATCCCCGGTATTCGTGAAGCAGTCTCTCCAGAAGCTGCAGCCCAAACACCAAGGGAATACATAGACTATTGCCAACAGCGATGTCTGCAGACCGCGCTGCGTTACGTGGACATGTGGTTCAAGGTTCGACAAATGGAGACTAGTAGCCGAGTTGGGACGACCACGCTTGCAGTGGTGACCTATCAATTCACCAAGATGATTGATCATTTGGCTGCTCTACTCCCTTTAAGTGTAGAATCGTCTTTAGCTTCAATGAAGCAAAGGTTGACAGACATTTTACTTATCATGTCGCAAAGCCGAACTGAGTTCGGATGGGTCACGTCTTGTGTAAGTCTAATCTGGTCAATTCGGGTGCAGTCCGACGCTAAGCATCCCTACAGATCGCCGACATTGAAGATCTCATACCACGGCTAGGTATGAGAACTCGCTCTCCAGGATCTCCGTGAGTCAAATCATCTTACTATCTACCTTCACAACTAACACTCTGGTCCCAAGTGCGCCTCCGGGTACAATCCGACTGCAGGAAAAATTGCATCGACGCTCTAAGCACGCATTTGCTCCAGACGATGAAGAGGAGGAAGATCCAGCCATCAATCCTCCAGAATCTGGCGGAGATGGACTACCCGAGGAAGTGATCGAACCATCGGCTCCAGAGAATGCTCCTGGAGACGGCATTTGGTCCTTCTCTTTGCCAAATGAGGACCAAAATCTTGCGGAATCAACATTCGGCTCATTTCCTTCGCTTGAGTATCCGATTATGAATCATGACCTCATCAGCTCGGCCGACATGGCGTTTGGAGAACAAGACATGGGGTTTCCCTTGGACCCGTTTGATCTACAACTTAACGCTTATACCGATGCAAATGTGCCTAATTATTGAGGATAACTAGCTCCAAGATATTATGTACAATTTTCTCCCACAAAGTGAACGGAATTCGTTCGCCGAGTTGAAGGTTTTAGTTGTCCTGCTTTGTTGCTGTCGCAACAGGACCCTTCTCAACATCTGAATCGCGCACCTTGTCAGCGGTGTCTTGCTCCAACACAGACCGCATCATCTCTGCAGCATCCACTTTTCCAAAGTCTCGAATGCTGACTCCCTGATTGAACAAGAAATCGACTTGCTCCAATGTCTTGCCCTTGCATTCGGGGACACAGAAGTACACGAAGACAATGGCAACTGCCATTAAACCGCCAAAGATGAAGCCAACCTTGCTGTTCAGGCCGGCGTACTGGTCGTAGATGAGATACGGGATGATGAAGTTGACGGTGAAGCTGTAAGAACATCTGTTAGTGGCAATCAATAGCCGCGAAGAGGGAAAAGACTTACTTCATGATAACATTAGCAGTGAATCCGACGCGCGAGGTAAGATCGCGAAGTCGAAGGGCCGATATTTCAGTGGTCACGACATAGCTGAGAGGTGCCCAGCCCATGGAAAATCCACAGGCAAAGACAGCCATCATCGCTAGCACACCCTTCTTCCTGGCATCATCAACCGGGCTTTCGATTCCGAGACCTCCCATTGTCATCATGGCGGCGAACATAGTGATAGATGACATGATCATCAAGATTCTGGAAACTTCATTAGCTTCAATTCATATCCGAATGGGAGTAAACGTACCGTCTGCCGACAATGTCTGCCCATAACAGGATACAAGTCAGGACAACAATGTTGATACTCGCTGTAATCAAGCTGAATCCGAACGGGTTGATGGTTCCAAGCATCTTGACGTACACAGTACCATACTGCGACACAAATGCTTGACCACTGGCCTGCATAAGGACATTGACAGCGATAACCATAATAGTTCGCTTGAGATTGTTTCCTTGCAAAAGCTCGATGAATTTTCCTTGTTCAACCTCTTGTTCCAGAGACACCCTTAATTCCTTGAACTCGACCTCGATTTGTTCTTCCGTAAAAGCGCCCTTGCGTAGTTGTCGAAGGTTGTGCCAGGCTTCGTCCACTCTGTTCTTTCGAAGTAGCCATCGTGGAGATTCGGGAACGAACCAGATAAAGGCAATTACGATCGAGGGAACGATGTAGAACAAGCCGAGAGGGATTCGCCAGGCGCGGTTGTCGGGGAGGGTGCTTGTTCCGAAGCAGACGCTGTTGATGACTAGGCCGCCTATTGCGAGACTCAGTTGGTATGATCCGACCATGAAACCACGAGCTTGAGCCGGGACTAATATTGTTAGCTATAAGGCTTCTCCTGTTTGAAGTTTCACATACCAATTTCGGACTGGAAAGTTGGGACAACGCCAAGTTCCATGCCGACGTAGACATAGTTCAAAACCCGGGCCGCCATGATCTGTTCACGGTGGAAAGACGTGACGGCGATAGTAGCTGTGCAGAGCGCGTACACGCTCATGGTAAACATGCACCAACGTCGACCCCATCGCGACGAAACATAGCTGCCGATGATAACTCCTAATTATGATATCAGCGGGGCCGTAACCGAGGTAGTTCGCCGTCAATTGGCTTACCAGCAGCAAAACCAATGTAGTTCAAACTGTTAAACAGCGACAGCCAATACGGCTCAAGAACATAAGCCTGTTTCTTCTCACTCCAAACACCGAATTGCTTGTCAAAAGAGTCCATCGCCTGCGTCGTGGCGAAAGCTTGATTGTCAAAGCCATAATTAAAGGTGGAGACAGCAATGAGCATGCAAGAAAGAGCAAGTCTTCGATTGAAGAAACGAAACTTGGTAAAGGCACCCATGATGAAAGGCTATGACTCTGATAGACACATGCTGATATCGACAGGAGAGGCTGTCAGTTGAAGACTTATATCAAAGATGTTGAAGTACATAGGTTAGACTATAGATGTCGTGATGGTTGGGATTATTGACAAATTGTAGCTACTTCCAAGCCACATCCCTGTTGGAAGTCACTGTCCCCTCTGTTTACCCCATAAAGTACTCGTGAACTCCCCGAGGGACGAGATCCGGCCCCGCTTGATCCACATACGAGTTCCGGAGGACGAGATCCGGTGAAGCGAGGGGGATGGCTAACCTATAGCGTGCACGAAAAATCCGATTACTTGTTATTGAACTTGATGTAAATGTGAGTGATGGATCTTAAAGAAGGTAAATCATGAAATGGGGGTTTTCGGTTGTGTTGATGCATGGAAAGCTCAGAGATAGGGTCCCTTGACCTCCACCGTGTTTGCACTCGTCTTGCAGTGATTTAACAGCTGCTTTGTGAAATTTACCTGGAATCATGCAACGTATTCTAGTAAACTACCCCAATGATTTCTAAAGCCATTATCAATCTTATATATACCCTAAGAAGTCAAAGCTCATATATATATCCGCTGTTTATGCTATAGTGCTTCTATACTTCCCTCTGTCGTGGTCAAAAGTTGAGCATACCCTAGAGACGCGAAGAGTAGCAGAATTTTCAGCCAATCATGTGCAAAGGCTGGAGTCAGCCACAGCAGTCACACCTGGGGGCCACTAGCCGCATCTCAAAACTTGTTTAACCAATCAAAGGCGTGTGATACGAGAGACCATTGCATCTTCCTTGTCGCTCTTCTCTTCGTTACAGAAAAGTCTAAGCACCCCCCTCAATTCACGCCGTTTGGGGACAATCAATTAATTAATTGAATATGTTATTAATTTTGACTTGGGAAAGCATGTATTTGTCTTATAATCCGTGGTATCAACCCATTACAATCCATGATAAACCTTGGTAACAACACCAAGCTCCATCTCATTGGCAGATCTGTCGCCGTCTGTACTTCTTGCTTGACCATTACTCTCTCCAAAAGCAAGCCCATTATGGCGCGGCGGCGATGCCGAGCGGTGATCGGTAGGAGTAACCTCATCCGTCGTAATGTTGACTTCGTTCTTCTGATAAATTTTCAAAGGAATGTCTTTGCCGTTGATCTCCTCTTGACTTTCCGAGAAACTCATTCCAGGCTCAACGACTGCCGGCTTTCTTCTTGTTCTATCTTCGCGGTTGATGCTGCTGAGGTTACCGTAGGCTGATCGGAAGCGCGATGTTGCCTCGCCGGTGCGTTGGCCGGAAGCTTTGCCGTAATACTTGGCGCTGAAAGATCCCAGTCTGAATACACGCTGGAGAAGTGTCCATGTAAGGGGGAGGTTGGCGGCGATGATGGCGGTTGAAACTTCTCGGATGTACCAGTAGGACCACTCTGTGCCGTATGGGTCGCCCAGACTGTAGAATTTGCTCATAGTTGCTGCCAAGATCTAAAACACTCAATTAGCTAATGTCCCTGGAAAAAGAAAGCACCGCAAGAATGCTTTCAGACTACCAATGCTTACCGTAAAGATACCGAGTGCGAAGACGCCGCACAGAATGAGCTTTCTCTTAAGTGGCAGCTGGGATTGGATGAACACAGGCATAGGAAGGATGATGATCATGATGTCCGAAGAGATGTTAATAACAGCGTTGGTGATCATGTGGTTTGTCTCAGCTGAGCAGTTCACTACAGACTTGTTAGTTATACTTGTTCCTATACAAGGCAGACGGTGGGGTAGTGGACGGCTTACAGTCATCTGGAGGAACCTGCCAATAGTGGTTGAAAGGTCGGCACCATGCAGCAAACCACAGGATTTGCATAACAACAAAGCCAACAATGACATATCCTGCCACGAGCTTTACGAAAAAGTTCTGTTTCAAACTCAGACTGGGAAATGGTTAGTCGTCGTCGAGCACAATCGAGATGAACTATCACTTACGTGAGTCGACTGTACATAAACAACAGGCATCCCTTGACGCCCCATAGTGTCAACATCTGCATGTGTTCCGTGACGAGTACCAGTTTCGATCCGTAGACTCGGGTCTCGATATCCTCGGGGGTGAGTACGATCTTATCGGCGGGGTTGATGAGGTTGGTGGGTGTGCGAGTGAGGACACTGACGATCGCTAATAGAGCCGTGTATGTGATCTGCGAACATTAGTACCACTGGTCTGTCATCCATCAGATAGGTGAGAGACACTAACCATTGTCACAGCCATGATGTAGTCATCCGTTAGCATCCGCTTGAATGATCCCAACAGCATCCGACGAGACGTCCTACACACAAGTCAGCACCCAACCGATGAAAATTCTCAGGATATACACACATTCGTGCCATCACGACAATGACCGTCAAGGCGTACCACGCCCACATTTCAGCATCGAGCGAAGGCATGGCTGCTGATGAATACCAAAAAGCAGACTCGAGGGTCTGGTCTTCACCCAGATCGAAAAAGCAAAGCGCACAGAATCCGGGGCATTAGAAGATGGAGGAACAAAGGGATCTGCAACGCCAGTCAGGGGTGCAGCATCGCTGCAGTTAAAGCCCACGAGATCGGAGCCTTGCAGTGATTACCAGGAGCTTTGGCGACGATTCAGACCCAGCTCACACGTGGGATGAACCCTGGATCAGCCCATTGCAATCCAGCCGGGACATTATCGGAGGCCTTACAGGTGCATTAGTGTCTCTTAGCGCTGTCGAAGTGTCAAAGCTATCGCCAACCGAGTCAGGCACTTCCCGCCGTCAAACGTCTTGACAGGGCTACAGAATGGGCCAAAGCGTCACCGAAAAGACGCTATTACAAAACTAGACTTTAGATCCGGCGTTACTACAAGCGACGGACTCTTCGTTCGTCTGGACTTGTAGACGAGGTTCCTTTTTGGAAGTTTCTAGTGGAGATTGCCAAGGTGAACTCACCTTCAACCCCTGCGAAATGGTTATTTCCAGGTTCTCTGGCTTCGTCAATGCTCGGATCGCGGGTAACTACCACTTTGCGAAGTCGGAGGCTGAGCCCCAGAAGGCTGAATTAAAAATGGGCAAACGATCCACTTGGAAATTCATCGATTATTACATGATGTGACAACTGGTTAAACTGGCTAAGATAAGAATTTCCTTATCGTCATCAGCTAGGAAAGGGGGCTCAAACTGCGCTCAGACGTGGCTGCTTCTAGGCCATCACACGACCTGCCAATCCTGGATGAGGCGCTGTGCCATGTTGTTACATACGAACTTTGATAGCGAAAGATAATGCACTTCGGAAATCTCGTGACAACCCTGGTTGAAGACTATCGAAGCACTTTTCCCGGCGATGTGGTTCAGATCTGGATGGTACCCCGTGGCGATGCGCCCGCAGGATTTCAAGGGGAATAAAAAGGAAAGTGACGAGCTCGGCTGCTCGGTAGCTCGGGTATCGTGGGAGCCACTTTCGCGCGATGTTAACCCCTGACGCTTGTCGATGGATGGAGCGGCTGAAAGAGATAGGAGTTTCACGGCTCAATTTTTCCGCTCAGGGGTTTTGGTTAATTCGTCCGATCTTTAGCCGCAAGTAGATTTGTTAGGTGAGCTTAAAATAATAGTTTTGAGCCGTTGGCAGGTCATCGATTTTAATTTTCTGACTTGGCATTTGCGTCATTTAGACGCATTATTATTCGTTAAAAAAGTGATGCTACGCCAAGGGTTGTGGCAGCGAATTCCCTCTCACCTAGGACACGTGAAGAGAACTAAACCTGAGTCAGGAGTCCACGCTTGGCACTTGGCACACGAGCGGTGGTTTTACCTTGCTTGACCGTGTTCTAAGGATAATCACGACACGATTTCATTAAACTCAAGGCTACATAACTCGAGATCAAAGAACGCGGGGCTTTTATTTTCTTCCCAGAAGCATTATAACTCAAACTTGCTTTTTTACCCAACTATCTGGACCTCATGAAATGATCCAACGTATTGAGCCACAATGTACCCACCAGCTTGTTGTGTAATACTTGAAAGGCTGGCGTCACATTACCCAACTTGAGCATCAACATGCACTTGAATGTGACAGATAACAGTGGATTAATTTAGCTGTTCGACTAATTCGAGTCGTAACAGATGTGAGGTAAGACTAATCTTCTTCATCCAAATTGATCATCTCTTCCGCGAATTTCCAAGCCTTCGTCCGCTTCTGAAATAAAACATTCAACTCCGCATACGTTCTGTTTTTCGTTTCGGGGACACAAAAGAGCGTGAAAATGAGAGAAACGAAACAAGTACCCGCAAAGAAAAAACCCGTCTTGGCTCCCCAAGCCCAGGCGCTGGGATTTAGCATGTAGGGGGTGACAATGTTGCTGACGATGTTGAGCATGTTGTAGGTCATGCGAGCTAGTACAACAGTTTTGCTTCGAAGTTCGGATGCCAGAACTTCCAATACGAGAGCGTAGCAAATTGGACCCACGGTAACATCGTATACCAGTGTGTACACAATGAGCATACTTCCGATAGCCCAGCCAAGCGTGGGAGTTGTAGGTCTTGTGCCCAGTGCTCCCATGACTAACAGACAGAGCTCGAGACCGACTAATCCCCAGATGTACATGGTTCGTCGCCCAAAGTGCGGAAGCAGAAGCCAGGATACCCATACTCCGATGATCCCGAGGGCATATTGGACGAGGCTCATGTTGAAGGCTTGCGTAGTTGGAAGCCCGGCTTGGTGGTAGAAGTACGTTGCGTAAGTACGAAGTCCAGTGCCCGAGAGAATCTGAATTCCCAAAGTGCAGCATGCAATCATGGTTCGGCGGCGATTGATTCCATAGAAGCAGCCGATATACCGCTTTCCAGTCCCGGCTTCACGCTCTTGAGCTACAGTAACCTCCATCAGTTTGACCATGTTCTCGAGACTTTCCTCAGAAGTGGATTGGGAGTTGACGAGACGGCGAAGGTTGGCTTTGGCGTCCGCGACATGGTCTTTGCGAACACACCACCAAGGCGATTCGGGTGCAAAAGAGATGGCGGTTATGAGAGGAACGGGCCAGATCCACTGGATTGCGAAAGGGATTCTATAAGCCCATTGGTCGGTTCGGTTGGCCATCGCGCGAAGGACTCCAGCGGAGAGGAACTACCCGAAAACTTAATACAGCCTAATACATAATATTAAAATCTACTTACAGGATTTCCTCTCTCGACCACCATCCTAAATAGTCGCTGCTTCAACCTAAGCTTTCCCTGAGCCCAACCTAAGTCTCAGAAATTCTCTATATATTTTTTACTATTGTTAATGTAGTCCTCTTAGAGAGACGCAAAGTATAAATTACATAGTATCTGGAAACAGAATAGACCAAATTCGACACCAAACCGCCTTCTGATTGATACATTGAGTATCTATTTCCATTAATAGCATCTTCTGTTTCTCGGACAGCCCAAATATCGGACCAGGGGTGCGCTTCTGGCACTTGCCCCTTAGTACGTGATTATCGCGGCAAAGTAAGTTGCCAAACGATTCGTAACAGTTTGGACAGTATGATAGGCGTGAATGGCATCGGAACAAATGGTCGACCAGATCCTCGATGCTTTGAATGTCTTCTTCAAGCACGCACTGTTCGCATTTCTCAGGATCAAAGACATGAAAAGGACAAGCGAGTTGAAAAGATGGTGTAGAGTGCATAGGACGAGATAACGACGCCGATCTCTCGTAACTGAGGTCGTGCTCGTCATCTGTCCGTGTGCACATTTTTGATTGTACAAATGAAAGTCCGAAGGGTTCTAGGGAATAAAATCCATGCCCTGGTGGTACGATGTATTCCATCTTGTCCTTCCAATACCTAAACTCTGCAAATACGTATGTTCTAAGCTCAAGTCTCAGGTTCTAGAGTCACTCGCTCGCGACGACTTCCTGTTCCCCCGGTTGGATGTCATCAATATCATCTTCATCTTCTATGTCCTCTAAAGATAGATATTGAAAGCCCATGTCATTTCTAGGGGGCAGGGGGGAGGCACATCCGCGTAGAGGTGCGTTGGGCTGATTACCAACGCAAGGGTCATATTGGTCAGCCCTGGCCCTCATGGTTGTTCCTGGCGTCTTTTATGTTACGATTAGATTTAGGGGGCTTATAGCTTGTATGGAACTTTTGAGCTTTGTTTCGGTCATTTCTGTTATATTCTTTTATATGCAGGGCTTCAGGTGCTGCAAAAGGAAAGATAAACGATTGAGTCCGTGGAAAAACATGGTAAAGAGCTTTTATAGTGTTTATATACATAGAGTTAGAAATATTAAGTTCTGCGTGGTGAATATAAGCTCTCAGACACAAGTCTCGACTGCAAATAGAGCTAGAAATACAGATGAAATTTTTGTCTATTATACCGGTCATATTCTTTCGGCCTGATTCTCATGCTCTTTTGCTAACACATAGCACAGTTGTGTGACATCGCGACAGCTAGCCAATTAGGGCGGCTCTTGGGTGGCATATGATGCGAGACTGCGGCACTCGTATCAAATGAGCCAGTAAGATCAGATTTCTCCTGGGTCATTTCGAGCTAGGTACGCAATTGCGGAAGAGCTGATACCGGAACTTTCGATGGAGCGATCAGATTGTGGAATCAGGCTGGATAGTGGTTGAAACGCAATCAGTACTCCATGAAATCATACATATCGATATTAGCAGTTTTCGAAGCAGGCTGTCTACTCATAGAAATGATAGCGGGCTGGGATGGGAGATACCATGACTGCACGGGCGTATTGAGCGACGCAGATGCGGAGCTAGTGCCACATGGATATTATCATTCACCATTTCAACAGATAAGCCACGTAACTGGCAGTTGGGTTGAAATGACGCCCTTCATCCTATCGAGACAGTTGCTTCATGTCAGTATGTCGTGTAGCAATGCAGGTTTGAGGCCTTCGTACGGAAGGCTCAGAAAGGTCAATCGGCGTTCAACGAGAGTATCTTACAAGTCCAATTGCCTAGAACTAGCACACGTGGAGTACTGAGAAAACTTCCCAGGCGGATGATCACCTAAAGAGTTATGCCAGGCCTAAAATGGACATGAATGAGGTCCCAAGCTGAGTTGGCCTCATTTGTACCCAACAGCAGGACCAACCGTGCATCGGAACAAGCTGATGTCTCCTGTAAGGCCTCTCCAGGTGCATATATCACTCAATACCTGAACAACCACGAGCAGACATCCCATTACGCCATATAGCTTGCAGTGAAATTCAGTGATCTGGTGCACGCTTTGTGAGTGGTGGCTACACTTTAATTTAAGTGATACTTATTTTCCGAAAAGCCGAGGTTGTTTTGATTCAAGGACTCTCCAGCAAGTGTTGGTACATGCCCAGGCACATGCCTACATATTATCAACAGCCTCACCAGACATCCAATGCGAACCTCCCGCACATCTAAATCTCCTAGCACTCTGCTCAATCCACAATAGCAAGGTGTGTCACAGTGCTATTCCTCTTTGGTTTAGTAAGAACTCAAGCCACAGTTACTTGCAGACCTTCACCGCAAAGTCAAAGAGGCATATACACAATATGTAAGGCTGTTTATTTCGACGACTATGTAATCCATGGCAGGCAATTGCATGCCTGTGTAGAGAGTCGGCTTTATAATGGGTAGGTGGCAGAGCCTCAGAGACCTCCACCGTTGTCTGAGAGGTGGACCACTGCCTTATTCTTTCAGAGTCGTCTCAAAGCTCGCCCTTCGCAGCTTTGCTTGAGCCTCGTGTGTGTTTCGGTAAGTTCAGACGTGTTTTCCAAAGACACTGCATAATCTTCCTGATATTACAATTGCCCCTTTCATCATGCCCTATCATCATGGACCATCTCCGGCCCTTGGCATCTTTAGGCTGGTGCACATGGCTTTCAAAGCGTCGATGGCAACCAGCTGCAGCCAATTTCTGCAGCAACTTACAGTGGTCTCGTGGGGTAATCAAGCCGGGTCCACTGTTTTTTCGACCAACATTCTCCAAGTTACTCAGCAAGCTCGTGCCCCAGTAAGCCCCTCTGCCTGACGGAAGCCCTCGGGCTGTCTGAGCATGGGTTTTTAGTGGCATGATGGTGGACTGACCATGTTCGGAGTTTCTGCTTGTTTTGATGAGCGCGCAAGCTTGTTTGGGCTTTGTTAGCAGAGTCTCATTCTGACCATCTCATTCGGACTACTTTCGTCTATAATGTTCGAAACAATCGTCTGTTGCAGCATCTTTTATGTGCCTATGTCACGTTGAGGATAGAAGATAGGTAAGTTGTACAAAATGATGTGAATAGCGCTCTCCAAGTCTCATCATATGGAGGTGACGTCTAACTAACTGTCTTTTAATTTTTTAAATGCCATCTAATGCAGTGCAGCCGCAAGGTACCTTAACAAAGCTGTTGTTAGAGCGAACCAATATTTATAACCCATGATCGATTTGCCATAACTCCCTTAACGCTTCAATTACCCACCCTATATCATCATTAAAACCCAAGACCTCAATTATGTTCGCAACGTCAATGCCTTTTTTTTTTCTAGTTCGGCTGCCCCACTCCCCGCTTCTAAATGCAGAAAACCCAAGATAAGAGGTATATATGTTCAGATGAAAAAGAATACATGATGTCGTCAAAAGCTCAGAGCTTCAATCATTGAGTGCCGTGATTGTGGTTCTGGGCCCAGGCATCATTAGGAAATGGCGGATTCTGTATAAACTCAGGGTCGAAACGCCCTGGCCCCATCGTCGGTGCAAGGTTCGGGATGTGGCTTGTGGCGGAACCCAGATTTCCAATATCATTTGCCATATTCCAATGATGGCCCTGAGAGGGTTCGAAAGGTACGTCATTGCCCAAATAACGGTCCAGGAGTTGCATGATATCCGGCATTTGGGGATCGAAAACTTGTGATAGATCATGGTGGTGAGTCCCATTGACAGCCTCGGCAAGCGTGTGATGTTGGATAGTGTTATGTGGCTGTGCATCAACACCAATTGCAGCAACAGTTTCTGCCTCGCTGTACTGGGTTGACGTCGATGTTCCCGGGTATAATGTTGTCCATATCTTCTCCCATTTATTGTCGTTACCAGACGTCGCAGTGACCGCCTTTTTGAGCTTATCAAACTCTGCCGGTAGCAAAACACCTGTCTGTGCAATGCTTTTTGACTCGCATGCTGGGTGGCGTTCAAATCTGACATCAGCGCCAGGACCACGGAACTCATCCCGGCATTTTGGACAGTAGAAAACGATCTTATTAGGGTCTGTCGTCCTCAGCAGGTAAGTGGAATTGTCATCCGTTGATTGGGCGGTTTCCTGTACATCCATCGTACACTGTTTCAATACGTGGCGTCTGAAGATGTGCTGAGTAACATAGCTGATGGAACTTATGCGGATACCTTCGCATGTACAGTACCGAGCTGGATGGTACTTGTAGAATGGGCATTTCAATGATTTGAGGTGGGGAGAACCTTGGGGATGAGGAAAATGTGGCCCATCGCGGCTAGAATCACCTTCGTCGTCCTCGTCGTCATCACTTTCTATGTCGCTCTGAGCCTCGTCGCCGTCACCTTCTGCGTCATTCTGGGCTTTGTCGTTAGATTGTCTGTTCTCCTTGCGCGGCTTCTTGCTGTTGCTGCCAGACTTGCCGGGGCTCCCCTGTGGCCTTTTCTGACGAGAGGGGCCCCCAGCAGCAGCCCTGTATTGATCCCCGGTAGGGATGTCTAGCTTCTGAGGGGCAAGATCCAAAATTGGGAACGGGCCGATGCGCAAGCCTGGGTCCGAATCCCCCAGATGGCCACTGTGCGCGTTGAGAACTAATTGTGTCTATGTCAATGATAGGTTGAACAAAGCTAAGGTTGTTTTGGAAAGCTATTTACCATTTTGCTGAATGTGCAACGTCGCTCGGGCTAGGATGCCAGCTACAGGGAAGCCAGACTTGATCACCAGGCTCAGGGCTTTGTAGGTCATATCCTGGCCAATTGACTCGCCATCATCATTTCCGTTGTTTGATGGTGTATGCCATGTTTGCTTTGGTTTCGCAGCCACTTTGGCATCAGATTTGTCTCGTTTGCGTCTGCAGAATTGCGAGAGGCGTTTGGTGAGACGTTTGTGTAAGCCTGGGGTGGACGGTCCGTCGCTTTCACTGTTGGACAGCCTCCAACGGTGTCGTACTGAAAATGGCAAAAACATCGTGCCGCTACTGGTCAGGTTTTAGGTACTTCTGTAACAGGGCGCTGGCGTCGTTCATCCCTTTTGAACCCTATGAGTCTGGAGATTACAATTGAAGCTTATTGAATGTGCAAGATTAAACAAAGGTTGATTGCGTTTCATTGTATGGGTTGATTGTATAGTTATTAGTTTTGTATAACGCGAACTATCTGCCTCATCCACCATTGCGGAGGCGTCTTTATTGCATGAACATAGCCTTGACAGGCAGACAAGCGCAGAGCCGCACCCACAATTGTGTGTGTGGTGTACAAAAAACCACCGATATTTTTTTCCCAGCCAAGTCCTTAGATGAACGTACGTACCCCAACCTGTTTCATCGTGCTTAAATGGGTTCCAGAAGGGTTTAAATTGAATAACGACAACATGCGGTGTGGAATAAAGTTCGATAGAACGGATGCCAAATTACCGAGAATAGCGGTATGCCATGGTAGCCGGGCGGGTTGTTCCCACGATCGTGGAAGCTAGGGCAACTAGGTCGAAGGTTACAGGGATTGTTACCGTTTATTGCAGATCTTCTTCCACCGATGTGGAAGCCATCAACAGCGAATATTGTTTGAGAGGCCTCATCGTTGCCATGGTCGCTCCACGGATGTGGACTTTGCGGGGGAATTTTGGCGCTTGTGATGCAATGTGATTCAGCCGTCGACAACGGTGGAGGCTTATCGTCCAAGGCATTGGAGATAGTGATTGGCTGTAGCTTCAAGGCGCATGCATTAGACACCTCCTTGGCCCGCCGAGTTCGCCCTGGCGTTTTTCTTGTGAAAGGTGTGTGAACGCAGGTACAGATTTGTCACGAGTTCAAAGACTCGAGAGGGTCGTTGTTTGGTAGCCTTATGTTAGTCAATCGAAGGCTCACGATGGTGGACGGTTTCCATAATCCACCACCAATGTGAAGATGAAGGACACATTCGTGGAAATAAAAACGTTAGCTATGCTATATAATTCGACTTCATGTTCTGATAGTTGAAACTCAATGTCCATAAAACATACTTCTTCACCATGCCTGCCTCCACACAATCATCAAAAAGGTTAACAAGTTTGCCCAACTACTCCCCGAAGACTTGGTTACTGATGTACCTGCAGGAAATCGAGTCAACCAGGCTCTCACCAAGAATATGATGGCCGCATCAAAGATTGGCTGTTGGACCCGGGCCTTGACATTCAGCGACGGCTGCTTACAGGGGGCTGCAGCCAACGAGAGCCACTTTCGCCAGCACCTGGAAAAACAGACTTGGCCGCATCAGCCGACCTCAAAGCAAAATTTTGAGGCTTGAAAAATTGGGATATCTTAGATAGTGTGGGCATCTGTGCAGCTGCGGCATTCGCGAAAGGACCACAGGGATGTAACAGTACTGGGTTTAAATGAAACATGCTGAATTTGGGCGCCAATTGTGCCGTGTGTGCAGGGTGTAAGAAAACGTGGCTGGTCCTCACGTAGAGTTTGTGTGAGGGGACCAGCCAAGTTTTCTGACATCCTCTTGAGTGTCTGTCTGTTGTACCTATGTACCAGGCGCAGTGATTACAAGCCTTATCTGACGTATGCCACCGCTCTAAGCCGGTGGACCCCACTATAGCCTACATGGTATAGTTGGCTCATCGCTCCCTGTTGCCCTGCGATGTTTTTCGTTTCATGCCAACTCCTCTTTCTTGGGCAAACATTCACTATTTTCTCCTTCTGTGTTTATCGACCCGACTTGAGGACAGTCTCAACTGTATTTCTTCGAAGCTTGTGACTGCAACAGGCATATGGCTGATAGTACCTTCACCAGGATTCGTCGTTGAGCGCTGTTCGATGCTCTAGCTGGCCGAGGAGCAAAGTGAATATCCTGACTATATAAGATAAAGAATATGTTAGTTCGATACCAAAACGATTTTCAGGGGTACAATGTACAGGGCTCACATGGAAATGAACGCATCAATGTGGATGAGAGCATTATCTGTAACGAAGAGTGCGTAGATCTCGTTGATGGACCTTCAAAGGACACGGAAAAGAGCAGACGGATGAATGCAACGCCTTCCAAACGCAATGTAGGCGAGCAGGGCCCGTCGAGTTTCAGCATACGAGCACTCGAGTACCGGTCGAACAACAATACGAGGCTAAGACCTCTGGCTCCAAGTAAGTGAAACTCAACGTTGTGGAAGAGTCACACCGAGATGATACTAACACGGCAAAGTGAATCGTATAGAGATCCCAAGTGAACAGGGAGCTCATTATTTTGAAAGTCAGACAATCGACCGTGTATGTCCTGGTCAAGCAAGCTCTCGCCGAGCGTCGTTACCAGGTAACCTGTTCTCCTCAGCAATCATGGGTCATTCGATATCAAACCTTTCACCAAAGCACAAAAGAAACGCTAGCTCTATTTCTGAATTTCCAACGAGCCCTCAACTGTACGCTGGCATGGATGAATCGGTCCAGCACATGGAGAAGGAAATGAAACTGGATGCCCCAGTTCCAAGGGTCCAGAAAAATCAAGATGCGATCAATTTGATGAAAAGACCAGCCGAAGGCAGCAGTGCACCTCAGAAGAAAAGCCGAAAGACTAAAAGTCACAACGATGTTGAGGAATCAGACTGTGATCGCGGTTATTATTCTGGCACCGATGAAGCTGAGAAAAAGAAGGAAGAGAAATTCGCCTGTCCGTTTTACAGAAAAGACCCAATACGATTCCTTGAATGCATAAATGTCAAAATGGTCACTATACCTATCGTCAAGCAGCATCTGAAGAGACGACATGCAGCAAACTCGCATTGCCCGGTCTGCAATGAAGGCTTTCCCTCGTCAAAGCCATTCGAGGACCAGGCACGGAAAGGAAGCTGTTCTCACAGTAAAATAAGTAGCTTGGATAGCATACCTCCTCATATCCTGGATGCTCTCAAATCCCGTTCCGACAGACGTATGTCATCTATGACGCAGTGGCACGAGATCTGGGTACTTTTGTTTGGGAAGTCGGATACTTTACCCAAGCCTCTTCTAGACGGAATTGCCAAAGAGATGACTGGGATAATTCGCGATATCTGGAGTCAAGACGGTAACCAGATTGTATCGAACTATGTCCAAACACGAGGTTTCCCAGCTAGCTCGGGAGAAATGTTGTCTTTACTGCTAGAGCTTCTCGACAGAGTTGAGGATCGATTTGAAAACAAGCCGCTCCTAGGCGAGTCTGGCGAAGAGCTTGCTAATATCGAAAGGCCTGTTATGGAAACCAACATAGGAGAAAGACACGAGTCACGCCTGAACTCTCTAGCTCTTGCCCAATGCCCCTATCGGGGGGTCAATTTGTCAGACTTTGCACCTACCGCGACTTCAGCTTTCCGAACCAGTGACACTCTGATGCCAATTTCTGTCACTGAAGGAGACCCTTACGATCTTCAATCAGTTGGAGTAGCATTCGAACAAAGGGAGAACTACTCTGACTTCGCCGCTAGTAGCTTTCCAGCATATACAGAGCCCTTGCTATGTTTGACAGTATGGGATCCTACTGATCATCCCTATCACATCTTTCAACAAGGCCCTCTATCACAGATGGCTAATCCAGAGATCGACCAAGATTGGGAGCTCTCTGATGACTATTCTCTCAATTTTTTGGAAGAGTAAATGATCAACTTGGTATTTATCTGAACATGGAGCAATTACGTCCGCCGATGTTTGGGGACTTGCAGAAAGGGCGATATGCGTTTCAGAGCTGTGATATCAGATATAGCCTGCCAAATAGGGGGATAAAATCTCAGTTTTCATTTTATACTCTTGTTTAGAACCAGGTCAACCGCTCCTATCCTGCTGGGGTTCATAAGATTTAGGCTATTCTTATTACTGAACCTTGAACCTGCTGAATGGAATATTTTACAATGGCTGTCAGGGTAGAAATGCCTGTATTACATTCTGTGGCACCATACCTACTTATGCATTGATGAAACCTATATCCATTTACCGAGTATGAGTCCCTAAATATGGGCATAAAAGCTCATGGAACATAGGATCCTGACACGGATGATTTGTAGGTGTCCACATTCTTACCTGGGTTTTGGGCACGGCTTAGAATGGCGACATCAGGTAGTCCTTCAATGCCAGATGTCGAATCTTCTTTAACTACCTGTAGTCGAGATATTAATTACGACCTATGTGTTCATAGCACTAATACTCTATTCTTACGGCAATTACCTGAGGACAATCTGTCCAAAGAAACGCTTGCTGTATAGGAGTAAGCAGGTTTGGGTGAAACGTGATGAGGGCAGTACAGTGTCCTTGTTATCTGTGTCAGAGCTCTTAATTCTGGCCTTGTAAGCGAAATCTATTTCCATAGTTAAAGGGGATTCGGCATATACATGGATAGACCTCAAGGTAGAGCAGCGAACGTGCCAAGGTTCCACTTTGCAAGAAGGTGAGGTAACCGAAATTCCACTTAAAACATAAAGAACTCTATGTATAATATTGAAAGTTGAGGCCTACAATAACTAGGATGATATTCACAAACTGTTTAACAACTGCTTCCTTGACTGTTGTCATGGTACCCTTGGTCTAAGAATAACTCAAGTTGTGATACGGACCCCGCGTATATAATATCACATCAAGACACCTTCTGCTACTTACAGTACATTGTGGGACTTAGAATACTTCGAAACCCATAAGTGCTTTATATGGTGCCGAAGATCGAGAAATCCAACATCTGCTACCTGCACAAGCCTGAAAAGCAATACAACGCTCAAAATGCGAACTAGATTAGATTCACGACCATTGAAGGTCCACGCAACTGTGATAATGGAAAATAAAGACCTGAACGAGCCACATGCTCCAGCTACAAACACCAACATATAAAAAGGCCAGGCAAGGCCATACCAAGTATACAAACCGAGTTTCAACAAGACCAGGTTTAATGGTCAACTGCCAAACCTAGACGACCCTCCCCTATTCCCCCATGTACATTCATCTATCAAAAGATAGAATATTTGAGTTGTTATCCTGTTTGAAAACCTGATTCACCAGACCATCGAGCGCCTTCTGGCTGGTCGTACGGTATGTCGCGCTTTTCTCATCCGCATGAATTTCCAGGTCCTCGACGAAGTTAAAGATGAATTTCTTGCCATCTGCAGCCCAAAAATCCTTTATCATAGATACTTTCAGTCACTCGCCCCGATCGAGGTATGGAGATCGAGGCTGCTCTGTGTTAGGAAAGACTGTTGACCAAATACGACGCAAACGACTTGAGTCTCCTAGATGGTATCGATCCCTCTTGACCAGTCTGATTTTTTGACTTTCTGTGAGTCCATCCAGTGGCTTCTGATGGTTTCTATTGCATGCGTTCTCCAAGACGTGGTTATCTCGATCAATCAACGTTTCGAAGGCTTTCCGGCACGTACGACAGTACAAAGGCTTATCGTGATGTTGTAAAAGATGCTTGATCAACGTCTCAATAGAGCCAATATCGTGTTGGGCGAGACATTTCTGGTGTTTGTCTGGCGAGTGGATATAAAACGGGCAAGCAAGAGGAAAGAAGTTTGTTCTGCATCCTGGGTGAGAGACCACAACGAAGTCGTCGTCGCTTTCATCCTCTTCTTTAGCTCTTGGAAGCCCCGACTGCCATTGCGATGTTTTAAAGCGTTTTCGAGGAGGCGGTCTGTCCTCTGGTGGCGCAGTGTATTTTATCCCATCAATCCAACGGCCGAACTTGTCTCTTAAACGTTGCTCCATATTCAGTTCCTGCTCCAGAGATAACTGGCCACAAGGAGGGCTATTCTCCCGAAAACCCTGCTTTTCGTTTGTGCCATCGATTTCATTGTTGCCATTGTTCGGGAGACCGTCGCTTCTTGAAAGAGATGTAGGCTCGTGGTATTCACACCTATTACATTGACTGTCGGGGGAAGACAACGGCCGGCCTGATCTGGATCGTTTCGTTCCAATGTCTCTAGGCCGCTGGGCCAGTTGATCAGGAAATTGCCTTGCTGGCGGCTTGCCAGAGCTTTGTAGTGTCATAGCAAATGCTTTGATGACTCCTGCACGATACACAGCGAAATAGAGAAACAGTAAGTATAGTGCTTTGCCGCTAAGGTCATGAGGAAATATGAGGTTTAGAAATACGTGAATGTAGGTGCTGTGGCTTCATGCAACGATAATCTTTAGGAATGACAGCTGTCATATACTCCCAAGCCTGTAGCCTGATGCTAGTTTGAAAAAAACAGTAGTTTTTTTTTGTCTCGGCGGCAGCCAATGAGCTTGCACAGCATAACACACCATTTCCACAAGCAAGCATGACAATTAGCGTCGCTATACTCGAGCACCCAATTAAAAGAAAGTCTATCTTGTACTACACAATCGTGGAAATGCTTTCAGCCCAGGGCCGAACAGGTTCTCCCTCCACTTTATCTGAAATCCACAAGTTGGAGTAGGACCGACTAGACTATCGCCGGGTCAGCAGATAAAGTACATGTCGTAGGTAGAATGCCTGCAGTGAAACATGCGCATTGTTATATCACAAGCCTCCAATCTGAACTTGCCACGATTGTGGAGAGCTTCCAGCTTTGTCTGACGTTGAATTGCGTGGTTGGCGATGTACAACTGCCGACTTACTGATTCGTTACAAACTCAATGCATGTCCGGGCCTACCGCAGGTATTTATCTGAAGTTAACATACGTTATCTGGGTTGAAACCACATTTCATTCGCAGCTCAGCTTGAAACGGAAGGCAGGTATTCGCTGCAGAGACATGCAACGTCCTGATGACGACTGGGCTACGAATGCCTGTAATGCGACTTGCTTATTGTGTCATCTTCGAAATTTCTTGGACCCAACAGCAGCAGGCTAGCCTTACTTTCCGACTACTTTCGGTATGGTAGCATATTCGACAGAGGCAAGCCACAAGCCTTAGCTCGGACGATGGAGTTGCCGGAAAATCGACATTCGAAGAGCTTTCGTCCACTGGTAAGTCAAGAATCGACGGCCGACCTTGCCACACATATTCCGAATGTTTTTCGATGTTCTTGGATATAGTGTCCACATCTGTTTCATCCTTCATAGTACCTCGTGATCGATGATGTCGATTTAGGCAGGAGACTTGAAGACTGATGTCCTGCAGCTCAAAGTAGAAATGAAACAAGGACTGCTGGACAGCATCATTCACGGCATCTTCCGTATCTGGCTTTCCGGTGCGTAAATATGTCAATGAAGAAATATAATATTCCTTCCGAAGTAGCATGATGATCTTGGGGCTGAGTATGCCTCGTCCACCGATGTGCATGGCTCTCGTATGGAATAAATACAACCATGCGATAATCCGCCGTGCTAGCGGAGACCAAGGTTGAGTGCTTGGCCGTTCTTCGAGGCGCTGTATTAACATACCCTCTTGCTTAAGAAGGCTAGGAACTGTTTCTTGCTGAACCAATATTTCGAAACAGGACAACAGGAGTGCTGTAATGAGCACAAGCTCGATATCGCATGTTCTGTCATCTTGTAGTGATATATAGAGTGTCTTGGCAGCAAAGGACCTTGATAATCCTGGAGAGACATCACCATGGCCACTCAGGCTTTGGTACAGCGTTTCTATGGCCTGAATCGAGGCTGAGATTGCTGGAGCGGTTGTCGCCAACTGAGCCAGAAGGCCTTTTGCTGTGTTCCAGTTGGCTGAGTCCCACGGAGTTACCAATGGGGGATCTACCATCGACAAGAAGTAGGAATAGTCTGAATCGGGAGCTGGGGATGGATCGCTTGGCAAGGGGTGTTGCCCTGGGCTTGTTTGCAGCAGCAAGTCTCGAGTTTCTTGTCTGAAGACGGCCGAAGGGAATGGATCACCTCATTCGCCCCAAGAAAGGTTCGCGTAACCCAGATCATCTTCCACGGGTGGATCAGGACCCTGAGGTATCATGGACATATTGGGACTCCCAAGATAATTGGAGTTCCCATCACCCACAGCTGGATCATTATGGGTAGTGGGATTGCTCGAAAGTTGCCACTGCATTGCATCACCGCCTTCCAGACTTCGGCCTGCAGAACGAGTCTTTTCCGAGTAGTCCATAAATTCCGGTGGTTGATAGATGCATGCTTTATTAAGGCGTGTGCAATTGTCGCAATAGGGTTTCTTTTCATCGCATTTTACCTTTCGCGACCGACATGTCATGCATCCTGTACGAACGCGAGTCTTACGCGGTGTATTTGGCGAAGTCATGGTAATTGTAGTAGAAAGAGAATATATTTGGAAAGTGTAGGAATCTGTCAGCGGAATTAGCCTATGGTCTGGAGGACATTTTAAGTTTATCGTAATAATTCAATCGCGCCGAATGAAAATCCGTGGTTGGTTTATACGCTAGACTTTGTTGAGAGAGTACAGAGTAAAGCTGGTGTGTTCTTTTGATGCTATGGTATTCAATCAGATCCCGTCCTGATCTTCGTCATTCCACCATTCTCGTTTATCTTTCGGCATTCTCACAACCGCGAAATCAAGCACAAGGGCGGCCAAAGCTAGCGCCGCACCGAAGATAAGGGCAGCTCTGTACCCAATAGCAACGTCTCCGTGACTCTTGGAAACCTCCCTCTCAATTGTGCCAGCGAATCCCAACCCGAGACTATTTCCGTAGAGGTTAAGCGTCCCGATTAAACTGCCAGCCACTCCCTGATGTCGTCGGCTAACGCTATTGCTAGCGATGATTTGAGCCGCGACATACACAAGATCTGGGCAGAACCCGCCAAGTAGCATGGCAGGGAATGTCTGGGCCCAGTATATCTGTTGGACCGGCATAGTAGCAAGGAGGATACTAGCGGCGAGTACGGACGCCACACCGAGGGCCATTATCCATTCTGCCGCGAATCGCGAGATCATCCATGCTGAGAGCCCTACTGCAATAACTGAGCCAATACCAAAAGGGATGAAGTTCAGTCCGACCTCTAAAACAGTCATGTCTCTAAGAATCTGCTGCCATGCAATAGCATACCACAGGGAGATTCCAAAGGCCATGTAGGTAAGTAGGACAACAAAGACCAAACCGGTGAATGATGGCGCACGGAAGACCTTTAATGGCATGACAGGCTCGCTGGCAACATAATGCTCCCAAAAGAGGAAAAGCGAGAATAGTGTCACGGACACAACGAGGAGGGCAATCTCGTAAGGCGTGGACCACCCCACTGACGGTGCTTGGCTGGGAAACATTAATAGGTGACTTTGGACGTTGGGAAAGATATCTTACTTCCATACGACATTAAAGAGCAAAAGTCCACTTAAGCCAAGAATAGTCCCAACGTAGTCAATCTTACCATTCTTGTCGACCCTGAACTCCTTAGGTAAAAGTAGAATAAATCCCACCAGTACAATAGCTCCTAAGCAGGCGCTTAATTATTGAAGAAAGGTTAGCAAAATATATTAGCAGGAATGTAAGGTGGAACTCACAGAATAATAAAGAGCCATTTCCATTCGGAAAACTGGAGAAATACGCCAGCAAGGATAGCACCGATCACTCCTCCTATAGGTGGTGCTGATCCATAAAGAGCTAGAGTAATGTTTCTCGAGCGGCCTGGGGGTAGCATGCAAGTGAGTACGGCTACGGAATTAGGCATGTATATCCCGCCAGCAACCCCGGTGAGGGCCCGAATAGCTATGAAGGACTCAAAGGTCGTGCAGAAAGCATTGACTAGTGAGAAGAGAGTGAATAATGAGAATCCGATAAGCATTAGTCGTTGATGGCCGTAAATGTCTCCCAGTCGACCTGTGATTAATACGCAGGCTCCTTGAGTCAAACTTCACTGAGGGTTAGCGTAAAGGGGAAAATGGCTTGGGGATGCCAGGCTTACGAGTAAGATGCGGCCATCCAATTTGATTCGCCTGCGCCGACCTTGTGGCCAAGAGCCTCACTAAAACCCAGCCCACCACCGATTGTAACATTGTTAGATATAAACTTGGTGAAACATCAGCCGGGTGAAACACAATAGCTCCATTCAGCACCAACACTTACCTGCAGTATATTCGAAAACACTATAAGGAAGACAATGCTGTATTTCCCCTTGTGTTCGAGAGAAGAAGTCGCCATGTCGGTCTGCTCAAGGGTGTCCACGGCCTCAAGGTTCAGGGGTGGCACTGGAGGAGCTTCAATATTGTGACATTCTGCTGAGTTGAGAGCTCGCAGAGGCTCACGAGTGGTTGCTTTGGTAGCCATTGTAATCTCTTACTCTATGCATAGGCCAGAATATAAAGGTCTAGTGGTTTGTACTTATACTTTGGTTATGGTAAAGACAGTGGTTAGAATCCGAGTGATTGCCTAAAGTAGTGCAGACCGGCGGATCTAACTACAAGTATAAGTAATTACTATAGAAAGCATTTATCCGTGATAGATTACGAGTTCGGTAAAGGGAAAGTCCGGTCGAGCCCAAAGAAGGCAGGCAGGATAGTGGGGCGGTACTGTCCATTGGAGCTAGCGCCGGCGTTAGCTTCTACATTAGGCTCAAGAAATATCAGGCCAAGTTGTGTGCGTGGGCTTGGTGTTAAGTAAACTGCTATAAGAATGGCCGAAATAATTAAGCAGGAATAAGTGAAGAGAACAAGGAAACCAACTTTAGCTCGCAGATCTCATGTTTAATTTCCTATTGTTTCTTAAAGGCACGGCCTCTCGGCGTCAACGATCTGCCGCAGCACGGTCTTAATGCGCATCAAGGTCATACATCGAAAGGATAATTGTGTTTTTATTTTAGGCAATAGGCTATTATAATCCTGAATGCGTGTCTAAGGGCGGTAATAGCTATCTGTGTTAATAGCACAATTGCGTTAATTATAGAACCCATCGTCTTTCGACTTTACTCAGAGACGAATCTTGCTCCACACCGGGGCATAAAACAAATAGTCGCGAATCTTCCTCCGAGTTACAAGACAATCCACTTGATAGACAATATGGCAATACTTCGACTATTACTAGCCCGAGAAGTTCAATAGTCTCGGATAAACACCTCAGTACTGGAGCTTTCAGAGGAGTTATCTTGGTTAAGAACGAATGATTTGTGCAGGTAACAACGGCCAGAAGATTGCGTTGAGTCAGTTATTAGCTTAAGGTCACCATTTGTCGGTTGACAGGCCAAGAGGAAAGATGATCCAAAGTACACCTTACGCTACGTAGAATTATTGGAAACTATCTACCATCGGGAGAATAGATGCTTCAAGGCTCCAGTGCCCTCGCCGTATATATATGTATATCGCCATGCGGATCCTTCTGAGCCATAGCTTGGCATAACGGTATGCCATTTCACAACGCATGATCTTCAGTCACGCCTCATCTGTCATTCTAGTCGATATTTTCAAGTTTTCTTAGCTACAACTTGTCGGTTATGTTTGCAGAAAGGGTAGTTTGTTTTTTGTAACCGATACATCTCTCCACTGTGGGGACCAGAAAAGGCCCATATGGCACCATTCAACAACAGCTAATATCGAGACGTAGCATTGATCTAGTTTTGACGCACAAAAAACCCACTAAACTCGATATCACTCTCAAGTCTCTTCAGAGTGCCAGCATCGTATTGCAAGATAACCTCAAGACCATGGACGCCATGACGTGGAGGTAAGATAATGCAACGGCCATCAGGTTGACCTTCAGTGTCTCCAACAGTGACCCGCATTGCAGAAGGGAACCCTAATTGATGCCCGAAATAAATATCATTGTATTTATGGGCCTGAAGGCAAACGATGAGCATGTCGGGACCTGGAAAGCGATTAACGTTCCACGTCAACGTCGTACTTTTTGGCATCTGGTTAAGGAGACCGATAAGGCGCCTAACGGCCGTGTTGTTCACAGAAGCGACGGCTCTCTTGATACGATATGCCAGCTCAAGGTATATCATGCTCTGGCGTCCTCCTGATGGGTGTGGGTGCTGAAGGTTGATAAGAGGAACCCTCGCGACGGCATTCGGTTCTGAAAAGTTACCCCAAAAGTTAGGCGGGATTGATGGACTCTCGACTCGTTTCCTCGCGTCAACGGTAATGGACAGTTTAGCTTCGCAATACTCCCGGTGATCTATGTTCCTTGCGGAAACTACATGCCGCCACAGAAAAGCACACAAAGCCTCGGTTGTGCTGAGCTCGATTTCTGAAGCACCATTGGAGACATGTTCTTGAAGTAAGGCAAGCTTCTCAGTAGAGATAGAGAATATAGCATGTTCGGCTGCTCCATGTTCCTGGGGCTCGTAAGCTGACGGATTCAAGAAGCTGGTGGGATCTTCTGTAAGTTTCCAGTCGGGAAATTGCGCCAAGTTGACCCCTTGATCGCCCTCAATCATGGTACTTCTCTCCAGAGTTGTAATTGGATGGGTCTGTACGTCGAGTCCATGGATCACGGCAGTCATGTGTGTACTCAATGTTTTGTGGAAGATAAAATTGCATATACCGTCACCAGCCACATGCTGCATACAGATCAGTATCACTGACATTATTTCTCCATGCCTATGGCGTACACGTGACAAGATAAACAGGAATTCTGTAAATTGGAATGCAGACTTACATGTAGGCAACTTCCAACTATCAGTCCTCCAGATATAAAATTGCATTGTATGTCAAGCACCGAGAGTTTGGCATTTTCGATCAACTTAGCCGACGTTCCGAAGACAACATGTCTTGGTATGCTCTTGATAGGAAAATGTTCTCGCTCAAGCTTTTCGAATGCGCCAAATCCCCACACGTCACAGAGTTCAGGCGACGTATAGTCTTTGTAGTGTATCTGAGCGCCTTGACTACTGTCAAATATAAGCTCAACCTCCTCACGGTCATGGCCGGCCCGCTTCTGTACACAACAAGCAAGTTCCGGGATATCGCTAATGGTCTTGACCAGGGCTCCCTCGAAATCGTGAAAGATCTTCTTTTTATCTGCATCTGAAGGAAGTGAGAAGAAGAGATAAGATGATATGTAGTCTCTAGGGGCAATCTGATCAATTGCAGAAAGTTTCACTACTTTGCCATTTGTATCTGGCGGCGGGTGTATAATTGTGGTGTCGCTGTCAGATGAAGCAACCGCGATTGGTAGAAAGCGATCCATCTTGAGATTTCCCCCGTTGATAGGATCTCGAAACAGAAAATCTATCGAAAGACGAATAAAAAAAAGTAAGAAACAGAGAGGAAGGTTACTCAAGACAGAAGGCAAAATAATTCAGGAGAGACAATACATCATATCATATAGCACATAAACTTGATTAGAGTGTAAAGATATTTATCCCTAGCATCTTCATTCTTGACCCTGATCACCAACCACAAAATAACAAGGGTCTGCGCGACTGTGCTTTGACAAAACATCTGCTTGGTACATGGTTATGAAATAGAGTTTTTGTCTGCAAAGCCCTGTAGATGTGGTATTGCCCTTGCTATCTACCCTTTGCCCCATGTACCCCCAGGTGAACGATCATAGACTAGAATAACGCCCAATAAAACCATGATGCACGGTTGGAGCAGCAGGTCCAACATCTGCAATTCAAATTATGATACCGATACGCTACCTCGGCAGTTGCATGCTGTGACGGGGGTTGGAAATGATTCGGAAATGACAGGATCTGCGTCTCATGCAAATTATGGTTCAGTCGCAGGCTTGACTACGTTGAGTTTAGGTTGCGAAAAACAACCACGACAAGAATATCAGGGATCTTGGGTGGTGGTTCAAGTCTAAATCGAATGGTTTTCAATGTTTAGCTCAACGTGCTATAATAAGTCTTCTTTGTCGTATCTTCCCTACTTCCCATAACAAAAGGCCTGATACTCAGCAATCAGCCACCACCAACGCATCTTACACATCAATCATGCCTAGCTCATGGGTCGAACCCGAGGGGCCTATACACGCATGCATTGTGAAGTGTTCAACCCTGGATAATCTGACTGCCCCAGTATATCCTTCACCAACGCACTTTTTTCCATTGAAACCTGGGATCGACCCCTGGCAACTTTACGAAGACTGCAAACAAGGCCTCTCCCGATGCATCTACGAACACCCGCACCTGTCCGGTGTTCTTATCAAGGATAAGACAGGGCGTAGCGCCATCGAAATCCAAAAAGCACCATATGCTGGCACCAAATTTTGGTACCAAGATCACCGAGAAAACTTAGATATGCCTTCTTACCGGGAGCTTAAGAACAGCGGATGGCCATTTTGGGATGGAGAACAGGACGGTCTAAGCAAGCTACGACCTAGAGACTTCCCAACTCTTGAGAATGGTGATCCCATCATTGCGCCTCAATTCAACGTCATTAGAGGTGGGATAGTCTTAACTATGTCTATCGCACATGTCATAGGGGACCTTGTACAATTCATGACTTTTGTCAGATCTTGGGCACGAAACACCAGCATCGTGTCTTCTGCTAGAGTAAAGGGCTTTCCTACGCCCCCACTCCCAGAGCAGATAGCAGCGCACTTGGTGGACCGCTCGAAGTTGACACCCGGAGTGGTGATCGCGAAGGATCTAGACAAGCTGGCTGCTCGGGCGGCGAGTCTTCCGCACCTGTCAATGCTTGATCCTAGGTATCCAGAAGACTCAGTTCAAAAATTCATGACACTCTTCTCGAAGGCTCGTTTGACAGACCATGACTTGGCAAAATTTGTTGAGGACGAACTCCGCGCCCCATCATGTTCAGTCTGGAACTTCTCGCAATCTTCTATCGAGAAGCTTCATAGCTTCATTCAGAAAGGATTATCTGGAGATTCGAGAGTATCTTCCACCGACTGCTTGACCGCGTTCGTGTGGAACCGGTTCTCCATTGCCAAACATGCATGGGGATTACCGGGTCCAATGTCCGTCCCTGAAACTACCCGCATAGTCTTTGCTGGGAATGTTCGCCGCCGTTTAACGCCTCCCTTACCTGAAGATTACATGGCAGCCTGTGTCGACCTCTTTCCTGTGGTCATAAAGTTTAGCGAATTCAATTCTTCGGACCCCGATGCTCTGGCCGTCGGGGCGCAGATGATTCGCGATAGCAATAATGATTGGGACGAAGAAGCATTTCGTAGCATGCTTAAAATCGCCCAGTCTCATCCCGTCAATCCAGGCTTGGTACCAAAGGGGCCCATCGACGCACTCGTCACCGATCACACACGCGCAAGCGCGGCTGTACTAGAGAGTTGGGGCCCTGTGCTCGGCCAGTGTGAGGGTTTTAGAGAGCCGTATCTGGGGCGAACTCCACCTCAGGGGGAGATTACACTTTTACCGCGATGGCACGATGGTAGCGTCGATGTTATGTTCGCTGGTGAAGCCGTGGTGATGAGGCGACTTAGATGTGACAAGTCAATGAACCAAATGGCTTCTTGTCAGTATACCGCCAATGAACCCAGGAATCAAACAACCAGGCACCAACGCCTGTCTCGGATGTAGTAGTAACAGAAATCGGTATCAGGCTACTCTAGAGTTGTGTCGTTGCAAGAATGCTATCAGTAGACTTATCCTTGATTATTACGAATGGTCCCCGACGTTATTTGCATCGATCTCTATTACTTGTGCTAGCCAACCCTGGATTTTAAAAACTTTCCTTAAAGACTATTAACTAGGATATCTTAATAAATTAAAAAATAAGACAACGGTTTATAGTTATTATAATAAGCACTAAAGAAAAGAGAAAGTAGTGACTATTTAATTTATTAATAGTAATTCTTAATAATAAGTAAAAAAAGAGTCTTATAAGAGATATATAAGATTTTCTTAATACTAAAACCAGAGAATAAT
>JAASAY010000119.1:0-27493 GCA_014822085.1 Fusarium stilboides
TCCTGGTTCGGGGTATCCCAGAGCAACAGCACCTTCGCTGGCCCAGAAGAGTCCAGCCGAGACACCACATGTTACAGCACCGACGAGGACGAGCCATTCGTTTCCGAAGCGATTGTTGGCGTATAGACCGGCCGAGTAAATCGGATAGCCTACCGCTCCGAGGGTAAGGGTCCAGGCAAGACCAATGCGATTAGCGATCGGTCCTCCGAACAAACATAGAATGCCCATGAGACCGAATACCAGAGCATTCGCAGCATTCACCAAGTAAGGCTCCTGCGCACCACCGGCACCAAGGGAGCTCATGGCGTTCCAGAGTCCAGGTGCCAGAAAACCGACGCCACCAATAACGAAGGCATTGAAGAGCGTCGTGTGGTACCATGTTCGAGGACGAGGGTGGTCCGTCGGTTCATCGTAGGGAGGCCCGGCCTCAACCACGGTTGTGTCTTTGGGATTGGCCATGTTTGGAATAATAATCAAGAAGCGAGATGGCAATGAGGACCCAAGGCTGGGAAGAGATTAATTCTGCCGCAGTCTCTTTATGTACAAATGCTCCTTAATTCCCATATTAATTTTTTCTTAATTTTTTGCCTCTGCTCTGTGCCAATTCGAACGATCTTCCTCGGATGGCTCCATTGAAACATAATATCATTGCTAGGTTGAATCGCGCAATCATCGCAATGGGCCCACCATCATTGTCAAAGATGGTGGATGAATGCCGAGGACAAGACTGCGCTTAGAACAGACGGAGGTGGCGATAAATTACCAGTAAAGGAGTTTCTAATGATTTTGCGATTAAATGAATGGTCAAGCTTCGCTGAAAAATTAAATACAATGAGAGCCATCGAGAATCGGGTTTCACAGGGAACTTTGTGCTGCAGTAGTAGACTTCTCGGATCTGCCCGTTTCATATCCCAGTCTAGCAGGAAAAAAAGTTCCGTTGTAACAATAGTGGGCACCGAGTGAACCATTTGTCGATCTTTTCCTCAGGAGGAAGGTCGTACAACTTTTAATCACAACCTCCAATATTAGTCGCGATGAAGTTGCTCGCTTCGAATCGATGGCAAAGTGACACTTCGGTTCATCTTTTCCTTGGCGTACGGATATTTTGAGCCGCAACATGGCCGATGGATAGTGCCGTAGTGGTTGGCTGGTCGGCTGAGCAAGGGTACCTCTCTCAGATCACTCTACCACCGCCACGCCATCGGAGGGGCCCCAACATCCACTTTGCGACTTTTGTGCAGCGTTCCATCTAACACAGAAAGTCCGCAATTCTTATACAGGTACAGAGTAACGTTTCAATTTCAAAAAAGCTTCTGGGTGATCCGTTTGGGATCCGATTGATACTCCCGTGGTTTATCCGTCAATCAGTTTTGTACGTTAGGTAGGCCGTACCCTAGAGCGCTGCAAAAGCTTTCAATGCTTAACGCTCGACGAGAGGACCACAGATCAAGTCTCCCAGGAGCTCGATGATGTATAATACTGTAATTGTGAGCGAGATTATTCAGCAGCCAGTGGCCCGGCTTGGGAGCTGCTAGCGATCCGGGGGTAAATTTGGTTATGGTTCAAGTTTGTCGAATTCTTTTTCCTTAAAACATTGTAAGTGGAGCGTCGTTTCGGCAAGATGTGAATAACCGCCCAAAGTATTCAAGATCAGTTCCAGACCAACGCTTGATCTCTTGTTACCCTTTATACAGGATAGGAACCACAGGGTTCAGTTGAAAGACGAGCAATTAATCGAATTTAATGAAGTTTGGGCTATTGATTAGGTATTTACCTCCGCCAGACACGAATCCTGATGTGCGGAGGAAGTACTTGTCTAACAATTGCAAACCTTTAGGTGGAGCTGAATAACACACCTACCTAGCCAATGATAGTCTCGCCGACTGTATGTCGCCCATAGCCTCTTATCGATAACCGGCAGATACTTGCCCCGTTCCGTGCCATCCCCGTCTCACCCAGCCCTACGAAACCCGAGAGGCGGGAAAACATTCCTTGACGTTATAAGATTTAACACAAAAACCAAGGAATTATGTGCAGTGAGGTTGGGGGCCATGGGCCTGATTGGCCAACGCAGACTGGCGTCTTGGCTATTCTACCCTTGTACGTTTTATTCTTACGAGCCGCCTCATTCGCTGTTTGACTGCTATCCTGCACAATGACATACAGCATAACAGACATCTTCAAGTCCTACATCGTCGAGGCCAGCAGCCCTCCCTTCACACTTTTTTCTTCTACTAAGTTGGTTCAGGAATAGAAACCTGCTATTAAAAAGCTCAAGATCCGAGGATCAATTCAACTACCAATTTTCAGCACATCATGTCGTCGTTTCGGCCCCACCCGTTGCCCTTTACAAGCAAAGACCCTAGAATGCAGGATCCCAAAGGCGAGAAAGAGTCTCGCGCCGGCCAGGGACTTGATGATTTTTCAGACTCAGTCTTCTCATGCCCCGTCGTTGTCGCCACTGAGCCTGCGTATGCTCTCGCAAGACAGGTCAAGAAGATGAGGCAGAAAAGGGCGGACGGAAAGGCAGCGAAGGAACGAGAGGCCACAAGCAATGCTAGAAAGGAAAAGCGGCACGGCAAGCCGGACGAATGCAACGATTCGGACAGTGATGAAGATGGTTATGTGACTCCTCAACCTACCCAGAAGCAGACGAACAATCGCAACGAGAAGCTCCTCGATTTGAGTGTCTGCACTCCCGAGTGCCCGGGCTACAAGAAGGACCAGTGCTTGGCCCATGCAAGAAAGCAGCCACGAGAGTCTACCAGCTCTGGGTCCTTGGCAGACCGAGAGCCTTAATTCTTGTAGGGATAGTACAGGTATTGATGT
Organism: Fusarium stilboides; assembly: GCA_014822085.1. Taxonomy (NCBI): domain Eukaryota; kingdom Fungi; phylum Ascomycota; class Sordariomycetes; order Hypocreales; family Nectriaceae; genus Fusarium; species Fusarium stilboides. The sequence goes on from JAASAY010000119.1 coordinate 2,830, forward strand.
GTAGGTCGTTTAAAGTTTGCTTTCTGGAACCTCCGAGGGTGTACAGCGTTAAGACTCATAAGGGGAACCGTGGTACACGACGGCGCGAGGTCCAACGATACGAAATTAGAATGTTTTGTAATATATCGAGGATATGATATTTAGGTGATCAGCGAATGGTATAAGTGACAATCCTTTATGCACAAAAATAGCTTGCCAGTAAATGACACTGGAGTAGGTAGCTAGGGAGATCTTGACAATCGCGCATATACACAACCGTAAATATCATAAGGTATAAGGTAAAGCTAACTCAACAATGTAAAACTTTTAGAAGTACCTTTCATAAGCCTTTGCAGAATCCAACACCATCTTGTCGAACGGTATCCAACCTTGACCCGTTGCCTTGACAGCCTTGCTTGCGTTAACGCCGCATGTACCTTCAGGTGGGCTATAGTCTTGGACATATCCTTTGCCCGGCTCGCCTTCTCCAATGATGGACTGTCTGTCAGGATAAGCCTTGCGCAATATGTCGCGATAGGCCTGGATGTTGCCAAAATTTCCGTTCCCGCCTGCGATATATCGTTGCCCATCGGCCACTTGCTTATCGTCAACTGCAAAGACAACGATTCTCGCAACGTCACGTACATCAACGTGCGTTCCGTTACCAGGTCCTGCAGGCGGCATATCTTGCCCATTCATGATGCGATAAGCGACAATGGCAGTCTCGCTCAGCTTCTCCGGGTTTTCTGGCAGGATTAATGGAGGCCCAGCTACCCACGTCGGGTGCACCGCCGTCATGCTGAACTTAATGCCGCTAGCATTCTTTTGACGGAAGTCCCAGAATGCACGCTCTGCTTTGACCTTGCTTGCAACATAAATCTGATGACCGGTTGCTTCGGCGCCAGCCTTCGCAAGCACCTCATCTGCTTGGTCATACCAGTCCTCTTCCGTGTACCCTTGTTCAGGACTCTTGGGCTTGGCTCCTCTAACTGTCACGATTGATGACATGTACACAAATGACTGCAAGCCAGGTTCTTTCATGGCAGATTTCAAGATGCCGAGAGTGCCTTGGACGGAAGATCCAATGACGTAATCGACATCGGTATTTGAGAAGTCGACAGGGGCTGCGATATGGGCGATGGCAGTCACACCTTTTACTGCATCGTCAAAAGCCCCTTCGGCCACAATGTCAGGGACTATAGCCGTTGTGAGGTGGCCTGATGAGACATATGAAGGCAGCGCTGAGAGGAGACCAGAGGCCGAGGATTGACTTCGGACTGCTGCGCGGACAGAATAGTTGGCTGAGAGAAACGCATCAACAGTCCGAGCGCCTATGAAGCCATTGGCTCCAGTGACAAGAACGGTGCCCTTTGATGAAGACATGTTGATTATCGGTGGTCGAGTAAAAAATTGATGATGATGTTGTTCAAAGCCAAGAATTGGTGGTTTATGTTATTCGTTTCCATGATTCATCTTCGGTTTAATTCATATTTATTAAGTTCAAGGAGGTTCAACACAACCATAACGCCGTCTATGTCGGGTTTAGCTGGAGTTTAGGCGCCACTCCGTTATCACCGATCTTAGCTGGATGTGCACGTCTCACTAGGTCTCACTCTTTAGCGCATCTGCGATCCACTTGTCGCGTTTTTTAAAGGCGCGAACAATCTGAGGCTACTTCTGTCAGGGTTAAGCATGAGTTCAAGATGCACATCCCGTAAATAAACACAGATTGTTAGGAAGGAAAAAGAATGATGATTAGAGGGAGCTTATGCAGAATTTATTCACCACTCTTGCACAGTAGTTATCATGTGCCGTCAGTCGTGGTGGCTCACTCACTCCGCCTTGAATTCAGGCAGCAGTCAGCAACCAGACTTGACCGTCAGCCCCCGCTTCTTGAGTTTTCTAACATCGCCATAACAAAACACATCAACACAAGCCACGAGACGAATAGAGGTATTGGAGATATGTCTGAAGCTCAAAGCGACGCTCACCTCTCGCCTCGAGAGTCTCGAGTAATCGGCGCCTTACTGGGAGTTCACGCTGGTGATTCGCTAGGCGCTACATTCGAATTCGAATCTCACACTAGTATCGCTCGTCGCTATCCATATGGCCTTCGAGATATTGTGGGCGGTGGCCCATTCTCCTGGTCACCCGGCGATGCAACAGACGATACCGACATGACTCGCGGAGTACTGCTCGCCTACTACGATCTCCAGTGTCGAGACCTTGGCGACGACATTGCGCGCCTCGCTGGTGATTACTTCGTCAGATGGATGCGCGGCGACTGGCCAGATAGACGGCCGGGGAGTTACCCAGTGGACATCGGAGGCGCCACTGCAAAGGGTTTGAACAAATACAAACAAACGAAAGATCCGGATCGTGCGGGAGCCGGACCTGGAAGTGCCGGTAACGGCAGTTTGATGCGATGTGTGCCCACCGGCCTATTCCAGACTGATCCTGATAAGATAGTCGAGGAGAGCCAGCGCATCAGCAAAATCACCCACGACGATGAGAGGTGCACAATCTCCTGTGCAGCTTACAACACGATTGTTTCAAAGCTTATCGACCAGGCCAGTCCTGCAGACGCCATCGAAGCTGGTTTGCATGTCGCAGAGAGGCTTGAAGGGAGATCTGGTCCTGTATGCGAAGCTATCGAACTCGGAAAGTCTCTTGATGTAGCGACCCTGGCGGAAAAAGGACCTCGTCCCGAGTTGAAAGGCAGATGCAGCGGGTTTGTTCTCGAGTCTTTGAGTGTCGCTATTGCGTCGGTTCGAGATACTCGAAACCTAGTAGACGTTCTGGTCGATGTGGTCCGTATCGGATGGGATACAGACACAAACGCTGCGATTGCGGGCGGACTTCTCGGCGCAAGAGATGGAATGGCAGCCATCCCTTCTGATTGGAGATCCATATTGCAGTTTGGCGAGGAGTTTGAAAGTGTCGCTTTGAGTCTGTTGAGAAAAGAAACGTAGGCATCACACCGGCCTCAAGAATTGGCCTTTCCGAGGAATGTGGGCTGCATAGGATTTGAGGGCTTGTTAGACACGGTCGATCAAGCGTAGAAAGCACATGGTTAAAGATTGCACAACCCTCGCCTAAGATGATTCTGAGACTTTGAGCGTTGTTAAATCTCTTTTCATAAACCGGAAGTTCGCGGACAACTGAATCCATGCAATTCTCCCCTCGGAGACAAAGTCACCTGATGGTGACAACACGAGAGTTAAGAGTCCAGTACTTAATACTATGCAATCTTGTACCTTGATTGGAAGACAGTACATGGGTAGCTTCATAGCCATTGCCACGCAGGATTTCTAATATATGCTTTCTAATTATAGCGGCGCCCACCTGCTGAGTAAGTGTGACTAGAACACAATCGCTCAACGCATTCTATAGGAGAGCATATGTACACCCAGTCATCATTAGATATCAGGGAAAAGAGTACGTAACCAGGGTCTCAAGGCACTTAGCAGGGGTAGAATGCTGCGGATGTTGATTATGCCCCCGACCGGTATTAGCCTCGGGTGGGCGACAAGGGATCCACGTGACCATGAAAATGCGGGGTTAATCTTGGAAACAGACGATTGATTATCCATGCACTCCTCCCCGGAGTCGCTTTTCCGTCTGTTTTTCGCCATTTCTCCAGCTTTTCGTTCTCACTTTTCCGTTTGTCCAGCCTCAATTACACAAACAATTCAACTCCACGTGTGGCCAGACGTGGCTCCAATGACTTCAGAGCGACCCATACTCCCGACGCCGTCAGAAGATAGTAGCAACGGACATATCTCGAAAAAGCGGAAAAAGAGCGCTGAAAGAGTCAGAGTTACTAGGGCGTGCGATGGATGCAAGAAGTAATGCGGCCCCTCTCGGCTCTCCTCGTGTCAATTGATGTAGATCCCTCAAAAGCTAATCTGTATTACTTGCCATAGGCGGAAGATCAAATGCAATGGCATGCAGCCGTGCAAGTTCTGCATTCGGACAGGGGCCTCTTGTACTTTTGACTCAGCCTATGCCAGAGGTCGTCTACCGGTAATACCCTCCGCAGATGAGGCCGGAGATGAGACCATAAACGTCTCAGCTCAGGACAAGATGCCTGGTAGCGAACACAACAGTCCTTCGGACTTGACTCAGCAGTACATGACAAACTCAACTACTGAAGCACCGCGGCAGACTGTAGAACTACAGGACTATGGCATCTCATCGCATCTTATGGCACCAACTGCCACCGCCTCACGGGCCGTAACATCAGTGCAGCAGTCCCCTGAACCATCCCAAGAAGATCTTCAAGGGCACTATATCGGTCCAGCATCCGGCGTGTCATTCTTGCTCCGCGTTCAGAAGCGCTTGCACCAGGCCATATCCTTCTCTGGACCCGGTAGCATCTTCACATTTGGTGATGCCCCTCTCCACAACCCTGACTATGACCCAAGCTTTTGCATGATGCTCCCGAAAGAGGATGCTCAGCGCTTAGTCGACCGCTATTTTGACTTTGCGATGCCAACTTACCGGTTTTTACACCGACCTACAATCCAAGAATGGTTTGCAGAGTTTTATGAAACATTGGGAACTATGCGTGACCCCAATAATTCTGCTGCCAAAGTTGCTTTGCTCTTTATGATCTTAGCACATGCAAGAGTCTACATGCCCGAAAATGACAAACCAGGGCCATCGGATCTAAGGTTAGATACCCGCTTAGAGTTATTATGCATGCTAACACACGATCTACAGCGCTAGATACTATCTGGCAGCTGACCATCAACTCTCGAAGGAGAGTGGTTCAGTACGTCTGACAAGCGTTCAGGCACGCCTACTACAATGCTATTATCTGGGGACGCGGTCTCGAGTCAACCATTGCTGGAGCCAATTTGGTATAGTAACAAACCTGGCCCTTGCCATCGGACTGAATCGAAACAAACGTCCCGGCGTTATTAGCGGATTGAACCATATTGAAGTCGAAAGCCGCCGCAGAACTTTCTGGTGCGCCTACACTCTAGATGCGTATCTCAGCGTCTCTTTGGGCAGACCACGGAACTTTCACGATGACGATATTGATACAGAGCTTCCAGCCTGTGTTGATGACAGCGACATAACCAAAGACCACATAAACCTTACCGGCTCTAGTAAAGGTTACTCTGTTATGCTTGCCCCTCTTGGGCATATGAAGTAAGACACGGAAAGACAACCAGTTGTGTATATACTGACCTTCTGTATAGACTCGCTCGTATCATTGGTCATATCCTCCGAGCCTTATACTCAGTGAAGCCGATTTCTGCTAGTCGCCGGGCCGAAGAAACTCAGCGTATTTCCAAAGACCTGACAGATTGGCGCGCCGAGTTCTCTCAATTTCTTGACGCCGACTATTTCAGTACATCCTTCCTCGTTCCTATCGTCCAACGGCAGCGAAATGTGCTCAACATGACATACTGGCACGCCATCATTCTTACACATCGACAAGCCGTACTCAACAACTTTGCGAGAATTTCGCGGCAGAACCGTAGAGGTAGTGAAAACGACGCCTCGACCCAAGAGAGCGTTCAAAAGTGTCTCCAAGCCGCCATGGACACGGTCGGCCTAATTGACGAAATCACAGAACACGGACAGATGTTCCGGGCATTTTGGGTATGTACAAGGGCACTGTTAACTTGATCGATCAGCGACTGACTTTTGACAGGTGACGGCATACTTTGCCTTCACTGCGGCCATGGTGCTCTACATCTATGTGATTCAGAAATGGGCATCACCACCCGAAACCTACAGTGAATACTTCACAGCTGCTACGCGATGCCAGTCTCACATGTCTACTATGGTAGAGAAAGGCTCATTATCAGAGCGATATTGCTTCTTATTGGAGGAATTACGAGTAGAAGCGCTGCGCCAGATAAATCGCTTGCATCCATCGACACATCCCTTCGGCGGTATGGAGGGTCAGTCACAAGACAATGCTTTCCAGTCCAATGTGGTACCGATGGATACCCCAAGTGACAGGACTTCTTATACAGATTTGATGGGGGAGAATGGGATGGACTTTAATGGTATGTCTGGTGTCACTGATTTCTCAGGCTGGGGCCAATTTGCGTCGATGATCTCTTCGGGGCTAGGCAACTTGGATGTGTTTCTGGATGATGAAGTATTTAGGCTTTGAGTAAAATCTCTTGATAATTTTATTTAATGACCGAATCGTCGAGTTCAACAACAGCTCTATACGAACTCGTCAATCTTGCCAACAGTGCAGTGTCCCTGTCCTCCGCGTTGAAGCACTGCTACGATTGCTCATGCCTAGCCTCGGTTGTGGCCCGCCAATCATACAACTCAGCGGATATCGCCTTTACCTTTTCCAGGTAGCGGACCCAAAGCCGATGCAGGGCGTCGGAAAAGCTCATCCGAGCAACCTTGTCCGGGTACAAATCCGTTGACGATCATGAACCGTTATGGTTGGAGGGGAAAGCGGGACAGACTGCGTTAGTTTTCTACGTCCATCTTCTGGATTCCAAGACTCGAATAAAGGCCAGGCTGTGAAGCTGCGAACGGTACCTATTTATCTCGAATCAAAGGACCCTGATCTAGACTCAGCAATCTCCCACATACCTTTCCACATTAGCTCAATTCCCAAAATGGCATCTGCAGTCTCCAAGCGCCTTGAAGGCAAGACAGTCCTCATCACCGGAGCCTCCTCCGGCATCGGGCGATCCACAGCCTTTGAATTCGCCCGCACCAGCCCCAAGAACCTCAAGTTGATCCTGACAGCTAGACGAATTGACACTCTTAAAGAGATCGCGTCAGAGATTTTCAAAGAGGTCGGCGATGGCGTGAAGGTGCATCCTGTCCAGCTAGACGTGAGCAAAGCCGATGAGGTACGCTCGTTTGTGAGCAAGCTTCCTGCAGAATTCAGCGAAGTTGATGTTTTGGTGAACAATGCGTAAGTTTCCGAAAAAATAATAGAGACTCTGAAGCTTACGAAATAAACAGCGGTCTGGTCAAGGGCGTGGATAAGGCGCCCGAGATCAAGGAAGAGGACATTAACATCATGTTCGCAACCAATGTTACGGGCCTGATTAACGTTACACAAGCTATCCTCCCCGGTATGCTTAAGCGCAACAACGGCGAGGGAGCTGGTGATATCATCAACATTGGGTCCATTGCTGGCCGTGAGCCCTACGTTGGCGGCAGCATCTACTGTGCAACCAAGGCTGCCATTCACTCTTTCACCGAGAGTTTGCGCAAGGAGCTCATCTCAAAGAGAGTTCGTGTCATCAGAATTGACCCTGGTCAAGTAGAGACCGAGTTCTCAGTTGTGAGATTCTCTGGCGACAAGTCAAAGGCCGACGCTGTATATGCGTGAGTCATACCAAGCTCTAACCATAACTAGATTAAAAACTGACCAGGCTTATAGTGGCTGCGAACCCTTGACACCGGATGACATTGCCGAGACGATTGTGTTTGCTGCCGGCAGACGGGAAAATGTCGTTATTGCGGATACTCTGATATTCCCTAACCACCAAGCTGCGGCTACCATCATGCACAGGAAATCATAGGGTGTTATACAAGGAATACTACACATAGACATAAATAGAGAGTCATCGACAGGCATGATATTGTAAACTGAATTGTGCACTTTGAATACTTGTACCGGTAGATGGGTCAGGTTAAAATCTTTCGACAACGAATATTTAATCCATTGGCCTTAAATAGTTGAACCAGAACTACCTTTCATTGACTCTTCATTTTCTCAACATTGTTCTTAACTGCACTCAGTCCAATCACTTTCTTCAATGAGACCGGTCCTACCGAAACACTGGCAAGTTCGCAAGTGATGCCCTGTGTTACCTCTCTTGAGCACCGAGATCGGGAATAAGAACTCAATAACGACAAGATCCGAGAGAGCTATCGGTTGAGTAGCACGTGGCTAGCTACGAAGCAAGCTCCGGTCAGGGCATGACTTGGCTATCTCTGCAGTCAAGAAGATAAGGTATGTCGCGTATCTCTGTCCTCGCTGCCACGACACCACCATCTTCTCGGCACAGGCAAGCTTCGGCTTCACAATTTATCTCCGCACACCTAGTCCTAGAACGGAACAAGTGGATTTGGAGTAGTGTCGTATTTGGATAACGTTTTGCGGGGGATCGGCAATGCTCACTCTCGCTTGTCGGAAAAGTCTTCCACTCAACCACCTCGGTGCCATGCTTTTCCGCCAAATTTGCAACCCCCAAGGCCGGAGGACGGAATAGTGCATGCGGGTAGCGTTCCCGTGATGAGTTATCCTGGGTATGGCTGGGATAGTACGGACATCGTCCGCCAATCCCTGCTCAATTGAGTCGCCCATAACAAGATCAACAAATGGGAACGAGGAAATGCTGCCAGAGGGATCCCGAAAGTGGAGAGTACGGGCCTAGATCACGGCATCTCACAGAGTGCAAATCCCCGGATAGAAGCATCAAGGCGAATTATCGCCTCCGAGTCGCGGCCCAAAGCCCTTAAGTACTTGGACCCTTCCTAAGTCCCTTCCTAGGCTTAGTATAATCATACGACTGGACTTTCTTTTGTGACTCCAGACTACTTCACTTATCATGTCTTCTCCAAGAGCTCCGCCAAGCGGCGTCTGGGCCCCTGCAATCACATTTTTCGACCACGAAACAGACACGCTAGAGACGGAGGCCCAAGCAGCTTATTACTCTTATCTATCGAAGACGGGCCTCGCCGGCCTCGTTGTACTCGGTACAAATGCCGAAACCTTCCTGTTGACGCGCGAAGAGCGCAAGACATTACTGCAAACAGCTCGTAGAGCATGTGGACCAGACTACCCAATCATGGCTGGTGTCGGTGGCCACTCGACAAAGCAAGTCTTGGAGTTCATTGGCGACGCAGCCGATGCAGGAGCCAATTATGTCCTACTTCTTCCTCCCGCTTACTTTGGTAAGCAGACAACACCAGAAGTGATCAACAACTTCTTCGACGATGTTGCCAAGAACAGTCAGCTTCCCATCGTCATCTATAACTTCCCCGTCGTTTGCAACGGCATCGACCTAGATTCCGCTACCATTGCTTCTCTAGCCAAGAAACACAGCAACATTGTCGGCGTGAAGTTGACTTGTGGAGCCGTGGCTAAAATTACACGGCTTTCGGCTGAGCTTCCAGAAGAGCGATTTGCTATCTATGGAGGGCAATCTGACTTCTTGATCGGAGGACTTGCCGCTGGCTCTCATGGAACCATTGCCGGCTTTGCCAACGTGGTTCCCAAGACTATCGTACGCATTTATGACCTCTATCAAGAGGGCAAGTTCCAAGAAGCCATGGCTTTGCATAAGAAGGCAGCGCTTGCTGAGCAGCCTTGCAAGGCCGGAATCGCATCTGTCAAGTACGCAGCAAGTTTCAGCACTGCCAAGGCTGCGGGGATCAAGGGAGCTGGTGAGAAGCTGAAGCCTAGACGACCATATGTAGAGCCTTCCGATGCGGCCAAGAAGAGTATCGAGGCACAGATTGCCGAGATGTTGAGCTATGAAGCCACACTAAAGCCAGTGTCTGAGAAAAGCTACACTAATGGCGGATCGAACGGAGCTATAAACGGTGTTACAAATGGCCCAGCAAATGGGCTGGTGAACGGGACACCAAACGGCATACAGGTACAATAAAGTACAGCCTGAAACTTGAGCCGTATTTAACAACAATTCATAGCTTTCAAACTGAAGCATTTGTTTTTAAAGTTGACCTTTTGCACTCATGAACGTATAAGCGGTGATGTGTTTGCCATCTAGATTTATATATATGTTGTTTGCTATTCTTTAGAAAAATGTAATCTAGGTTGGATCTCAAACAAGAATGAGTCGAGTTGTTTATCGTATCTTCGCGATCTTGATGATTTATTTACTGACTGACTACCCTGCTGTGACGGCATCATGTATCAAACCAATGTTCCCGAGACGATTCGAACTATCTTGCTCTCACCGTGTCGACAACCATCTCGGAGAGCATCTTGTGAATTTTCATGTTCATCCATCATACCACCACCATCTTCTTCATTTTCATGACTACACAAGCCCTCAACGATACACCGATGCTCCCAACATGCTTGGTTCGAGTTAGTTACCTCTCAACTTTAACGGGTTATGCTGAATTAGCTTGGGAGCTAGTTCCATAATTTGGGCAAGGAATCAGGTGGTACAATTAATGATTGAGATACTTTCCTAACTTTAGGACAACTTATCGTCAAATTTAGGGCACATTTTAGGCATAAAACCGATCAGAGTGCCTGGTTCATAATGTCCCTTGCCAAATGTTTAGCAAAGTCCCAATTGTTTGTTGGACTGCCTCATTAATCTCTTTTATTCCTTTTATATAAAGCTCGAGGAGGACACAACGAGGCACACGGAATATGAAACATATTTCTTAGATTGGTATCCTCAAATTTATTGTTCGTGACATCATGATTCAACTAACTACCACAAACTCCCCTTTCAACAACCAACTCATGCGAGTAGCTAAAGTCAACTTTCGCCAATCTTTCATCATAGTACCATCGCGCGTATGCTTGAGTGAAACCTTACAGAACATGCTTGAACAGCGGTGACCTGTCTCCCATCTCGAACAACTCCTCCTCCGTGTACTTCTGTTTGGCTTCCTCTGCAATCTTGGCCTTGTTGGCGTTTGCAATCTTGTAGCTCCACTCGAGGAGGAGAGCAACGATCAAACCAGTGCCACCAAATGCCAAACTAAGACCGAAACCAGTGTAGTACTTGGGCTTCTCACTCTCGAGGTACATGAAGCTACCCACGATACCACCGACGTTTCCGACACAGTTCATGAGCGCAATACCGATAGCTCGTCGGGATGAAGGAGCGATGTTGTTGGCGTTCCATGAGGCGGCAGCAGCTTGGATGGGATAGATACCGATGACGGCGAGGACAACGGAGAAGTAGGCAACGCCCTTCTTGGCTTCGAGTTCACCCTTGAGCGAGATCATAATCGAGTAGGCGACCGTGACAATGATCATAGGGATAGCCACAAAAGGCATTCGCCAGAAGAATCTGTCTGAAATCTTTGCGAAAATGATGGCGGAGGCGGCAGCGGCGACATATGGGGGAGCAGAGGTGAGCTGGGCGTTGGTGTTGCTGAAACCCATGGCCTTGGTGATGGAGGGAAGAGTGAACTTGGTACCTGGGGCCAGTTAGTGCCTAGTTCAGTAATGATGGGCTTTTCTGCTTTTGACAAGCCATTGGGTCTTGAATATCAACAGTTAGAACGTACCGTAAGAGAGAGCCGACTGGCACATGAGGAAGTAGGCCTGAACGTAGACCCTCCAGTTGGTGAGCACCATTCTGATATCCTTCCATCGGACGGTTGTCTCCTCTTGGAAACCTCCACCTTGCTTGATGAACATGGAGAGCTCAAGGAATCGGATCTCTTCAGGGTTGAGCCACCGCGTAGACAGGGCGGGGGTATCAATCAGGAAGAAGAGGCAGCAGACACCGAGAACAACAGTGGCCATTCCCTCGAGGAGGAAGATCCATCGCCAGCCCTCCAGGCCACCGACACCGTCCATCTCAGCGATACCCGCAGCGAGGAGACCAGAGAATGCGCCAGACAGAGCACTTGCGCAGTAGAAGTATGAGATGCGAACTGAGAGGTCCTTAGGCATGTACCAATAAGAGCAAAGGTAAATGGCGCCTGGAAAAAAGCCCGCCCTGTTTGTTTTATCGTGTCAGAGTGGATTCTCACTGTTGTAAGACGTGACCTTGACTTGATGGGATACCAAGTCGCAGCCATGACCCGCATCACATTATTTGAGGACTTAAACTTACTCAAAAATACCAAGCAGAACACGAGTAGCCATGAGACCGCCAAAGTTTTGTACAAGTCCGGTGCAAGTCATGACAATACCCCAGCAGATGCAGAGGATGCCGAGGTACATCGAGGGTCGCTTGAACTTCTTGAGAAGAATGTTGCTGGGGACTTCGAGAAGGACGTAGGGAACGAAAACTAGAAGATATCCATGTTAATACATCGTCATCAAGTGGTGTAGTCGGTATCACTTACAGATAGACAGGATGGTGTTGTACTGGACACCCGTCATGCCCAAGTCCTCAACCATGCCCTCAATCTTGGCGTTACCAATGTTGGCACGATCGATGTGGCAAATCAGATACAAGAGCGCAAGCATGGGCACAAGTCTAACATCAACCTTGCGGAAGACCTTCTTTCGCTGCTCCTCGTTGTAGCTGTTGTAGAAATCGGCATCGTCAGGATCTAGACCAAAGACGCGGAAGCCGCCAATCTCAATTGCCTCGGTGCTGTTCTCGACATGAGAGGGCTTGTGGTCGGCGACCTCGATGTCGCTCTTGGAGATCGAGCTTCTGGGAGCCATGGTGAAGGTTGTGCTGGGGTTGAGAGATGCTCGGAAACTTGAAGCACAAGAGGAGTGATGCTCTGTGACAAGTTTTGAGAGTGCTTGAGTCAAGATCAAGCTGGGTATTATAGTTGACCGCGATCTGGAAAAGCCAAAGAGGTCACTGCGCACATTAGCTCATTGTTGCCCCCATTTCCCCAGACAACTCCCGTCTAACCCCAGACTTGGCGACATTCGAAGTGGAGTGTCTTTGCTGCCAAGTGCGGGGTAGGAAACTGAAGGTCTCGAAGGACGGAAAATGCATCTCCCCAGCGTAAACTCGGGCTAGGGGATGTGCCGATCGACGGAAGTGTCAAGATGCGGATAAGCACCCCAATCACACGGTTTTCCGTTACGGATCCGCGTTATGCAGAGTCAGCCACTTTGCACCTTTCAAGGAAACATGTCCGTGTATCCTTTTCCTTTTCGTGCCTGGTGCAGGTGACACGGAAACAAGTCAGAGGAAATACTACACAACACCAAGAAAAGAGGATACCCGTGATAATTACCTGTTAGCATCCATGTTTACCCCGCAGAGGAACGAAAAGGCTGGTAGCCTAATCTCGGCCGATCAGACTCAATCTCCGGATAAATAGTCCTCCACTCAGACATACCCAACGCTCTCAACATGGTATCCCAATTCGGCAGCCTCAACATTTGCAGAGATACAGCTTGAACACCAAAATCATGTCTCAACGCAGCATTATCAAAGAGATCATCATTACTCCTGTGGCATTTCATGATATGCCCTTGCTGAACAGCGTGGGTGTACATGAGCCATTCGCCCTACGCAGTATTATCGAAATAATTACAGAGGATTTTTATGGCCTTGGTGAATCTTATGGTGACTCAGCTCATCTAGACCGGCTACAGAAAGCAGCCGACAAGATCAAAGGCCTCTCCGTCTACAGCACAAACACCATATACCAGAAATGTGTTGAATCGCTCGTCAGCGACACAAACACTGGCGGTGACGGTATGGGGGGCATGGTAACCACGGCATCTGTCGCCGATAAGGTTTTCTCACCGTTCGAAGTCGCGTGTCTGGACCTGCAGGGCAAACTAGCTGGAATATCTGTTAGTGACCTGCTTGGTGGACGTGTGAGGGACCTTGTCCAATACTCGGCTTATCTCTTCTACAAATGGGGAGGCCACCCTGGACACGAAGACGATGAATACGGCCCAGCGCTAGACCCACAGGGAGTGGTGAAGCAGGCAAAAAAGATCATAGACGAGTATGGCTTCAAAGCCATTAAACTCAAGGGCGGTGTCTTCCCTCCCGCCCAAGAAGTCGAGGCGATCAAAGCCCTGCACGCTGCGTTTCCTGACGTGCCGTTGAGGCTCGATCCAAATGCAGCATGGACTGTTGAGACCTCCAAATGGGTTGCCAAAGAGCTCGAAGGCATTGTAGAGTACTTGGAGGACCCAGCTGGTGAGATTGAAGGTATGGCTGCCGTCGCCAAAGAAGCATCAATGCCTCTGGCCACAAATATGGCAGTGGTCGCTTTTGATCATCTCCCACCTTCAATACTGCAGAACGCCGTACAGGTCATCCTGTCTGACCATCACTTTTGGGGTGGTCTCCGCAAGTCTCAGACACTAGCATCCATCTGCGCCACTTGGGGTCTGCGGCTTTCCATGCACTCCAACAGTCACTTGGGGATCTCCCTTGCGGCCATGACGCATCTTGCCTCCGCAACCCCCAACCTCGACTATGCTTGCGATACCCACTGGCCATGGAAGCGTCGTGATGAAGATGTTGTTGTTGACGGTGCTTTGAAGTGGAAGGATGGTGGAGTGGTTGTGCCATCGGGCCCTGGACTAGGTGTTGAGCTCGACAGAGCGAAACTGGCACATCTTCACGAGCAGTATCTGAATTGCGGACTGAAGAAGCGCGATGATACAACGTACATGAAGAAATTCCAGCCTGATTTTTCTGAGAAGATTCCCCGATGGTAAACATGGAGTACCCCGGCGATATGACATGGGCCGAGGTTGGCACAGAGACCCCGACCTCCTTAGATAGATACAGATAGGGGCGCAATTTATTTTGTCAGTTCCTGATAGCTGCTTGCACAGCCTGACTATCCCTTGAATGCCATGGGAGAACATGTGATATTGCTCGTAAAGTATTCGCATCAGTGTTGAGGAATCATCTTGCCTGCAGGCTCTATCGATTTATTCGGTTTATCTACCCATGTCCATGCCAGTGGGTTCTCGTATGATCCCAACCACTCAGATATCATTAATACTTCTGTTCCCAACAAAGTCGGTCAGGTTCAGATACCGAACTTAGCCGAGGAGAAATGGCTTCGCTGTTCAACTGGGACTGGGCAGATACCGATAAATCCCCAACTCGGATTACAATGGTGAACTCACAACAGACAGTCACAGTCACAGCCACAGCCACAGCCACTTGCATCCCTTGTAGCTTCTTATCGCCAATCTAAACTCTAATACCATCGCCACTTTACCCCAATCCTTGGCTAAATGGCTTTGGGACATCAGCTTACTCCAAATTGCATAGATCATTGCCGTTATGAGGGTCTTGATCGCGCAATAAGAACTAGGCAATGCCATCAATGCTCGCCACATGAACCCATGGGAAGCGCTTGGTAGATTAAAGTCCGCACTTCAAGGCGGTCGCTTACACTACGCGAATGGACTTCAAACCCACATTTCCCTACATTCCACCAGGTCTCTGCACGTGATCCCTCAGGTGCTCCCAATGGCTAAATCCCTTTGAAAGCAAGTAGGCAGATAGCGTACAGTGCATCGGCGATGGATAATCCGGGATGGTGGCATAACACCATCCCCTTGACTAAGCGTTCATATGAGATTCCGGTCGGGCCACTACCATTATGATTAACGATACACGCTATCTGGCTACTCGGTTTTGAAGGGATTGAGATACCAATTGAATCCGACTTACGCTTATAGGCGAATACAATAGCGCCGCATCAAACGTAAAGCGCGGTAGCACTTTTTCGACTGCTTGAAGAGGCCACGGAAGACTTTAATCTAGTGTTGAATGGTCGGCAGTAGAATAGTCCGCCTATATATCATTATTAAAATCCATACCCAGCACTTCTTACAGATTCCATATACTCTTCGCCTAACATGATACACCTGAACAGGCAGTAATCCTTTATTAGATATAATTACCTTGACCGAACATTTGGTCTCATCTCCGATATCAACTCTCATGAGTGAGGACAGAGTGACTGCTCGAAGCCTTAAACAAGCTCAGAGCATCGCAAGACTGATTGTCGATAAACAGCCTGCCACTTAGCCAAGAGAGGCCCCAGGGTGATACTTTGAGCTCAGTATGGAGGTTAATGCGTAGGCTGAGAGAACCAAGGGTGTTAAGTAGCTGCAGAATGTGCGTTGCGTCTGAGGAGGAGCCACATGCTCGCGAACAACACATGTCAGGATTAAAACATGGGTGAAAGATGATAGCGCAAGAAGGACACCATAGGTTATGCGCACTGTCGTTACACTCCGTTCTAAGATCATATGGCCGAGAAAATCAGAACTATTACCACAAGAACTTGCGTAGTTACAAGAGCCACGGAAACGGTCCATGGGCAAGTATTGGGGTTGTAGTAGTTTCGTTCAAGATGATGTTCCACGCGCTCGACACATTGAATCATTTCCAGTGAGGCATCGGATGAGTTCACATCTTTGCATATCACAGGTGCATCTTCCGGAGGGAAGACGAGCGATGTAAGAAGATCCAGGCGTTGAGTCCGAGGAGTAGGATCAGGACCTATCTGAACAGCGGTAGCTATCAGGCCAATGAGAAGAAAGGAAGGGAGAATCCGTCCAAAAGGTCCAGAATTTCGTTGATGGTCTCCGAGAATTTCGCTATATAGAGAAACATTATTTGATATCTCGAAGACATAGATCAAGGCGGCACATGCAAAAGACACGGTTATTTGTCATTTACGTATCAAGGTACCATACCCGATAGCTTGAGATATAGTTTTGTCTCCTTATGGTGCCTTGCGTGCTTTTTCTTTGACCAATATATCGATGGGCTTCGCCCTACAATGTAGAACAGCCCCATCTACGTTCCCTTGCTTCTTTCTTGATAAAGGATTCATTTTCGGGTCAAAGACAAAAAGGTAATGGAGTATCACATGGCCAGCAGCAAGCCATGTCGTTCCTAAAAAGCCAGCAAGAATTTACATATGTGTTGATCCTCAAATCAGAAGAAGAGGGACGACAAAATCAATCAAGGCTTCTGCAACCTCGGAAGTGCTCACCCCCGGTCCTTCTGTGTCGCCATATGGCTTGAACTTTGCGCCGCGAGCAGCAAAGAAGCAGTTGTATTGAATAGCGTATCCACATTTCACATACACTAAAGCCTAGCATTTTGATATAGAAAGGGATCTGTTGGCGATGTCTTGGTTAATCCGTGGAGATGCGCGTGCAAACTGACCAAAGGACGTGTTCGGGATACCGCTGAGACATTTCACCAGGGGCCGGTGATGAATGCCGTGCTCCTGTTCCGACACCAACGAGCCGCGGAACCGTTAGCGTCAACATACACGACTCGTCGATTCTTGCCTGTCTGAGTTATGGCGCCTATTTAGCTTCAGCGAGAGGGGTAAGGGTCGATGGAACTATATCTAGAGCTAAAGTTCACGACTTTGCGGGGTGTGACATTTGTACTTCTAGTATTACTTTTAAAATGGCTACTTCTGAAACCCAATACGACTTCATTATCGTGGGCTCCGGTCCTGCAGGATGCTGCGTTGCGCGCGGCCTGGCCAACAGCTTAGCACGACCTTCAGTCTTGCTTGTCGAGGCTGGCAGCGAAAATAATAACCCGACCCAAAGAATTATCGGCAATCAGTTCGTTCAGATGCTGGACCCCTCACAAATAAATCCATACGAGAGCAGCTCTCAAACTCACCTCGCTGGACGAAAGATTGGCCTTACACGAGGGAAGGGCCTAGGCGGGTCGACAGCTGTCAACTTCACAGCGTGGACCATCGGGCCCAAAGATGACTGGGAAACAATGGCCGAGCTCACTGGTGATCCGGACTGGAACTGGAAGAACGCCAAGAGACGGTTCAGACAGTTGGAGACATACCATGACAAGCTTCCAGAGGTGCCCGACGGAATGAACAGGTACCTCGATCCCAAGAGCGAGGACCATGGCTACAGTGGGCCTCTACATATCGGCTTTGAGCATAAATGGGACCATTATACAACATCAATGCTTGAGATATGGGAACAAAATGGATATGCTATCAATTCTGATATGGGTAACGGCGATGGCCTGGGCATGTCGGTTGTTCCTAAGACGATGCACCGTGGAACCAGAGCGACGGCTGCCGACGTACTGTATCCCAAGCCGGATAACTTACACGTCAAGACCGACTCCCCTGTACACCGGGTCATCTTTGAGGGCAAAAGAGCTGTCGGCATTTCCCTTCTTAATGGTACTATCTTCAAGGCAAAGAAGGAGGTCATCCTGTCTGCTGGTAGTCTTGACACCCCCAAGATCCTGATGCACTCTGGTATTGGTCCCAGTGACCAGCTGTCCAAGTTCGGCATTCAGCAACTTCGGGATAACCCAAGTGTTGGCCAGAACTACAAGGATCACTATCACGTTGCTCTCAAGTACGCACGGGCTGAGCATACTGACACGGTCACGGCCTTCTTTCGGAGCAAGGCTTTGCAAGAGGCTGCTATGCGCGAATGGCAGCTCTACCGAACTGGGCATTATGTGACTGCCGGGACGACGATGAACATGGGATTCTTCAAGAGCCCCGCTGTTCTCGAAAGCAGAGAGTTCAATGAGCTACCCGGGGAGGAAAAGAGACGCCTTCAACAGCCTTCGATCCCGACCTACGAAGTAGCCATGCTAGGAATCTCACCAGAGTACTACACAGCACCTGAGACCACACCACCTCTCCTCTCCATCCTTGTCTTTGTACACAACACTCAAGGCAACGGAAATGTGCAACTCGCCTCTGCTGATCCCTCGCAACCTCTCACATTTAACCCGGCCTTTGCATCGCATCCATATGACGAGCGAGTCATCATTGAGTCAACCAAGGAGGTGCTCAAAGTAACAAGCAGCGATGCCTTCAAAAGAGATGCGCACCCTACGCAAGCCGAGTTTGATGTCCCTGCTAGCGACAGTGATGTAGACATTCTTGACTTCTGGCGTAAGAATTGTACGAGTACGTGGCATATGAGTGGGACGTGTAGGATGGGACGCAGTGAGAAGGATGATGCTGTTGTTGATCCTGCATTCCGCGTATTTGGTGTCACTGGGTTGAGGGTCGCTGATTTGAGTGTCATGCCGATAATTGCAAGGTAAGGCGCTTCAGCTTTCACGTCTCGGCGCTTATGCTAACGTTGATATAGTTGCCATACGCAGTCCACAGCTTACCAGGTTGGAATGATTGCGGCGGAGAAGCTTATTGCTGAGTATAAACTAAATGGTAGCGCTTTGCTGTGATTACCAGGTGGATATGACTGGTTTGAGGAATAGGCTTAGTATCAAGTGCATGTCGCTTATACTCGGTGGATCTGTGGTCAACTGGAGCAGCTTCTTAGCGGGGGTTGCATAGCTTGTTCCGGAGACATGTAAGCTTTCACAAACACACTTGGGAATACATCAAGAACGAACAGGAGCACGCAGTGGCCTTTGGTAACTTTGAATTGGGGACCTTTCTCTCCGAGAATGAACAGATATAGAGTTTAGGTTGTTCCGTTTTTCTCCACAGGTTAGGCAGTTAGGTTATACTGACCCTGGCTACTAAGTGATCTCCATGCAGGCACTGCAGCCCCCTAAGATTAATCTGGAAGGTCATTCATAGGCTGGTTAATTGTTGGATACCATATGAGAAACACGGATTACTGAACTTTCATTTCTTACTCGGATTGACGAATTAGGCAGACTTTGGCCGTGCTCTTATTGAGCTTAGCAAACCACTTCACTGTCTGACATACCGGAGAAGAAGTTTCGCGTAAAACACGTGGAGGATTTTATTAGCAAGATCATAAACATCCTTGATGACTCGCCACTCAAAAGTGGCTATAATATACCGGTTGTTAATCGGGCATTATCCTAGGCGATAGTACGGGGCAGCGAGCCATCGCAGAGTAGTTTGCGGTTCGCGGATACTCCAAGAATGACTCTAGAGGTATAATAGACAAGGAACCAAAAACGCCTCTCCCGTCCATCGAGGTCCTGTCTTCTGCAGTTTCCCCGTTGGCGCTTCTTCTTCCTAGTCAGGCGGGTCCATAAATGATCGATAATTTACCAAACTTTAGGTAAGAGAAGATAAAATAAATGAGACACCTGAGTAGGTTATTAGCCTAAAATATGCTCTAGCTATTATAGTAGCTTGTCCTAAAGTTAGGTAAGTGTCGATTATTTATTAGACCGCCTGTTGGTGCTACTAAAGGCCTGAAACGGCATGATGATTTTGATCGACTTCCACGAACAAGATTGCCGTCGTATTTGGAGAGGTAGCTAATTTGACCCACCCCGGGTCTTGTCGAATCAAGCACTGGCATTGATAACGCACTGCCACTCAGAACCGGCATCTGCGGAACCCGCTCTGATTAGCGTCTCACTCTCATTGCGTAGCTCATCGTGTCCTGCAGATATCGGCCCCGCTGGCCGAACCCGAGGGCCAATTCAGATGCTGACAGGAGTCCTTCTCGGCAACTTTAAGTTAAGCTTTTCGGGGCTGAGTAAGATCACTATCCGAGCTGGCCAGTAGCAGACAGGATAGGATGTGTGGAATTGATTGATGCAGGGTCTTCTTTTGTCGTCCACCACTGAACCGAGCAGTTTCTTGACTCAACAGATTAGCTTCAGTACATGGAGCTCAGAGCTCTTGTTGGGTCGAAATGAGAATACAACGGGAACATAGACTCCCAAAGTCGAGTGCTAGCACAGTACTCCGAGGCTAGATTATGGTCCTTCCTGGACTGCAGATTCAGATCTGGAGGAGAAGACAGACGTATAGGGCGTAGACAATTCGCCGAGGCGATACAGTGGTGGCATGCGCCCGCAGAATTAGAGCCGAGTTAGGGCTCATCGCCAGTACAGGAATACCACCTTATGTAACCACAACCTGCCTATTCCAGCCTGAGATGCTTATGCGTTGTCAGCCTGCGCCAGTATTCATGGGTTCCCCTGTATGTACAAGCCCTCTCTCATTGGCGATACCACTAACAGCCCGCCAATATGCATCAGTTCTTAGCATCATTTATATGGTCTTGGCGCTATAGCCTCGGACAAGATTTCACAAGCTTAATGTAACTCCGAGTTCCGACGGTGCATTTTGGGGAGTAGCAAGACCCTTCGAATACGGGTAAATGCAACAGATTCTCACCAGAGAGGAAAAAGATAAAAGACAGCGTTTCCATCCATATCTCCATGCACTCTGTTCTCTTCTTCACAACCATAACTTACAGCACCAACTCCTCTAAGCGCCCGGTCACCAGATCCATAACTAATTCCCTGCCTACCTCACACAACGATAATTCGATCATCATCCTCCAACACCGGCAACATGGTCAACTTCGTCACTTCTGTCACCCTCCTCCTCACTGTCGTCTCTTCGGCTCTTGCCGTTCCGCACACTCTTGAGGAGCGTCAAGATACGAGCTGCATGGATCATCTCCCTGCAAGCTCACTGGCAAATGTACACCTTCAACACTCCGTTCACGATCACCCTAACCGCACAGCTAACTCTTGATCAGGTCAACGAAGCTGTCGAGTGCATCAACTACCTTGCCAGTCTTGGCAACCAAGCCTGCGTAGCTGGTGTCTCGGGTCAATCTTTCTGCAGACGCGGAAACACCCAGATCACTGGGTTGGCTCGCAACCTGCCCAGTCATCAAACCTCTTCCTCCACTTGGTGAGTATCTCATGAGCTCTGGAATCTATCTCATGTTCGGTCGTTACTAACTGCGCCCATAGCCGGGATGTCGCGCGAGGTGCGGGATTGATCATGGACCGATGTTCCCGTGGCGATGGTAAGGTCAGAGGTCAGAACCCTGCTTGGGGTAATGGTAATCTCGTGATCGATATCCGCAATGTTCCTCAATAAGGTGGTGAGGCACTAAGTGACCATCTGCTGGAGGATATTTCGGCCTCTTCGCATAACCCGAGGGCCGTCAAATATATATCGTCTCATACAACATAGTAGAATAGACGTTTAGGCGGACACAGGTACATCCAACACATGCACTAGAATACAAGGACATATTATTCTCCTCACTTCAGAGTGTCCTGTGTCTTTCTTACAATGTCGCTGAACGTAACTCCC
Source organism: Fusarium stilboides (assembly GCA_014822085.1). NCBI lineage: Eukaryota > Fungi > Ascomycota > Sordariomycetes > Hypocreales > Nectriaceae > Fusarium > Fusarium stilboides. The sequence continues at coordinate 24,493 of JAASAY010000119.1, forward strand.
TCTCATCTCCTGTTTGTCACATATTTCCTTGTCGTCTGGATCTTGGTTCCTATCTCTACAGATTTTAAATCATTCTAGCGGTGCTGATCAAAAAGTAATCTTATATCGCGTTTCTGTGGGAATGATTCAGAGAACATAAGCATTTCGTGCAATAGCGGATACATAGAAAGGAGCTGAGGGTATTGTAATAGCTATGCAGTAGTTTACAGCAGGAAAGTGCCAAACGAAGGTAAGTTGGGTATATAGTATAATACATGGAGACTATAATATAGTTTTAAGGCATGATTCAGCACTAGAACGTCATGGGGCCTTTCCCACTTTAATGTGATACGTACCTGCATACATTGGGTTAACATAGAATCATTGAACCTCATATTGCATCATGAAATAATATTTGTTTATGCATCTAGGCACGAACTATACAAGCTTCGTGAAAAAGATTAATGTCCATGGCTTAATCTGCAAGCGTTAGCTTTCTGCCTTCACCGATAACTCCACATATATACATCATGCACAGACTCTGTGGTCTACCTAATGGCATGTATATTGCCTACTTGAACGGGAAAGGGACAAATTGAGGTTGATATTCGGATCATAAAGCGGGTTGTCTAGATCGCTGTCGCTATGGCATGAGAGATAAATATGTAGTTTATCCAACAGCTGACTTCAAGATCACATCAACCGGGTGTGTGAGTTTTATTACTCGGACATCATTACCCGTATTACAATTGATCATAAATACCACATCGCTTCGAACATATGTAGGTAAGCTCAACGCTGACCTATTACACCGCCTGAAGGATTCTTACAAAGTGATGCTGACAACCACAAACTTGATGGGTTGACAACCAAATACTGTAGGTTCTAGTGGAACTTGTCATGCTTATCTGGGGACTAATGCAAGCCTAAGTTTATTTCTGTGGAAATTACTGGTCAAACGCTCTCAGGGGCGGAGTTCCGACAACCCAAATCGACGCGATTGAGCTAGTGCTGATGAATATCATGAGAATGTACGGTACGTCATCTGATGTCAGCGACGATGAAGGTCATACAAGTCAGTAGTGACCGAGCTTACTGAGTATATATAGGTCTTTGACCCTGTTTCTGCGTTCGAAGGGAACATACACTTCAACCCTGTCTTGCCTCCCTCTTCAACCCCACTCAGGGTTAGCTACAGCAATTATGTCTGACGACCAAGCAAAGCAAGACCTCAGAAAGAAGATTGAGGCTACAGTAGCCGGTTTCTTTGCAGCTTACGAAGACGGAAGAACCCAAAACAATCCTTCCCTTATCAATCGCGATGTCACTCAAGACTGCCTCCGCTATTTGCTTCCCGACTCTTTCCGCAAATCTCTGGGTCTCCCGCCAGACTTTGCCATGAGTAACGAGATATACGAACAGAATTACACCAATGACCTCAAGATTGGCGAAGTCCATAATACCGTCACTTCAGATCTCACCGTTGATCTCGACGCTCGCAAAGCCGCACTCACTACTAAATCAGATATGATCTTTAATGAGGGCGATACCTTGGCTCTGGAGTTTGCCTGGTTCTTTGATTTCACCGAAGATGGGTCCAAGATAAAGAAAGTCATGGAATTTGTCAATCCCGATGCGGTAAGAGCAATGGAAGCTCGCGGGAAGGACCGTGCAACTTGAAACAATCGACAAAAGTTCGTAACTGTACGGAATGGAAGTGCTACTTAGCCAAGTCTTGTCGTACGCTTGGTTATTGGAGCCATGAACAAATGCAACGTCTGGAGAAAACTGATGTTTCACTTGTCGCTACAGCTGCACATTATATGTCAAAAACAATCTGTGAAGTGTCAAAACGTATAAGCTATGTATCCTTCAGGCGTCTTCGATACATGTCTGGAGTGAGATTCTGTGTGACGGGTGCAATTTTCAAGTCACCTGTAATTTATCAGGCTAGAGAAGGGCATTACAGGGGGACAGAAAACTGGCATCACGTGAGCGACTCGGAGATGTGGCTCAGCATAGAGTATCACGTGATAGTGTTCTCCGATCATCAGCGGGGACAGCAGCCTGCCATTGTTCACTTCCTATCGTGCGAGTGGTTTGTCGAGATATATAGTTATACCTTATGCTATGCTGTCTTGACTAACCTGACATTTGGAAATGGATTGCGTCAAGAATTAAATCTCTGGTCAAACCTTGCCAAGCAGTGCCTCGGCGATTGGTACCTTACAGGGTTTCAAATGTTTCGAAACAAGACGATCGGTCAGGGGAAATGCTCCAAGATCGAATCTGAATGATTCCGATTAATCAAGGTCGCATTTTACTGTCAGCCGCAGTAGTAACGCGTGTCTTTGATTCGTTGCCGGCTCATTGGTGTGTACTGTATGTCAAATGGGTTACTCATTCGTTGATAGTGTAACAAATTGGTCGACTGCGCCCCAGATCTTTGTTATAATTATCATAGGCTCCGCAATTGTTGAACATCAGAAATGGGGTCTCTCCCCTTTAGATGACGAAAACAATCCTCATCTCGCTGACGAAATGAAAGCTCGACTGCTTGCAGCCTGAGCAGATCCGTGAGGCCCGCGACCCATACCACAGCCACAAGGACTAAACAAGTTTGACGATGATCTTCAGATAAGACCTCGAGGACTTCGTACTAGTCAGGAGAAAACTGGTGGTAATCTATATCCCTTGTCTTCGACGAATTGCTAGAGATGAATGGCCAATGAAACACTCTCCTTTTCATTGGCTGTACCCACTGGCCAAGTAAGCTTAAGCCTCAAAGTAGCATTGGCCCGCCCTTGGCACGAGTCAGGTGACATTCACGACGCCCGTTGCAGGGGTTCACAAGGGAAATTCATTGGCTCACCGTAGATCTTCGTGACGATCGCACTGATATAGGACAAGGTGAGCTCCTGAGCTATATCATAGTTTGGATCGTATCCAGGGTCTTGTCCAGGGTCCTTTCTATTAACGATGTCTTGTTGGCTACACGAGCTCATACAACCCTTTTATCTTC
>JAASAY010000120.1:0-36149 GCA_014822085.1 Fusarium stilboides
CCCCCTCCCTTCCGAGATACCACTTCAGGGTCTTGGCGGGCCCGAAGTCATCCTATGCACCTGAGTTGGATGTAGCTCCCTATGACCAGAGTGTTGTGAAAAGCTTCTACGAGATTTCTTCGAAGGATCCACTCTCATACCTCTTCGGCAATATCGACTACAGCCAAACCGATGTGGCATTCGGACCGCTCAGGTAGACATTAATCTGCATGGCCTGAAGCTTATCGTCGTAGTACTGAAGCAATTCAAGTGTGTCGCCAGTAGCCTGAGTAGGAGCAAGTAGCGATACATTGCCTTGTGCCGATACCGTCTTAATCCAATCGTCCTGTTGATCCTGCGCCGCGGTCATTTGGTTGGGGATAAACGCGGAAATGTTGCCATTATACGGATAGACCTTGCCAGGCACTAGGCCGCTGGTCAGGACGAAGCCCAGCTCTTCATCGACGACTAGGGCGACGCGCGCTTTGTCATCGGTTGGATGCTGGTCGGGCCAACCGCAGCCAAGGGGGTCAGATGAAGCGTTTCCGTAGACGCCCGTGTCAACAACTCGCCAGCCAATCTCGGTGAACTGGCAGGTATCGCTGACCTTGACCTCAAAGTCGCTAGACTTGGCAAAGAGGGCTTGGCTAAGAGCCTCCAAGGTTCCCCGGCTTGGGTTGGTGCGATTTGCCGGTGGGGACATCAACGCAGCGTTGTTAGCAGCTTGATCAGCCGCAGAGAAGGAAAAGCCGTGATCCCCACGGTTGCGATTGATGAACAGCTCAAGCTCGCTGATCTTGTGATTGACTGCCTTGACTCGACCTCGAAGGACATTCTGAGTCGTATCACTACCTTCGTCAATGTCAAGAGCGAAGTATGCTGAGCATTGGGTGGTGTCAAGGGCCAGGACGCTCGGTGAAGAAGCCTTGGCGATGGTGCGCCAGGACGTCATGAAACTGAGGGCTGCCGGGTGGGAGTTCTCTGTAGCTTTGTAGACACTCGCTAAGGGCAAAGTAGATGAGTCCTTGGCCACCATGGAATCAAGGATCTGGGTGACGAGGGACGTCAGATAGTCCCTAGAACATCCACTGGCCGAAGACTCGGACTCGGACGCACACCTGCGGACTGGCTCAACCACCGGTATCGCGGATGCCAACGCCGTCAAGACGAAGGCTGCCAATGCGGTCATCATAGTTTGCTTCATTATGATAGTGAGCGACGTTGACTGTGAAATCAAAATAGAGGGCAGAAGATTGATGAAGAACTGAGAGTTGTGCTATAGAAACAACCAGAACTGAATGTGTAGGAGAGAAGAGCTGCAGACCTGAGGATGGTACTCACTGATATATACCTGGGTCTACTTGGTAACTTCACGTATAATACGATCTACTTTGTATAAACAAGTTGGGTCGTAGCACAAGAGACATCCAGAGCGTAAGCTAACCCAGATGTTGTGATACAAAACGACAAATGCAGCTCGGATCTGAATACACATCCCATGTTCCCAGCCACGTCAGTTAGTCCCTCCACATACCCCAGATTCCGAACCTTGTTAGCCAGCTCCTCCACATACCCCAGGTTCCGAACATTAATAGCTAGCCTCTCCACATACTGTATTCTCTTAGGAAATCCAAGTGATTAATACCGAAATATGTTTGATTGTCTTCAACTAGGAGATATAAGATTAATTAGCTAAACTAGATCGATATACTCTTGAAGCAAACAGTATCTTTAATAAAAGCTAATATGAATATAACATTTTAATAGCATAAAATAAGTGATATCCTCAAACTTGTATAGCTCTTATATCTCGACTACATGTTTGCCTCATCAATAGCGGAAGAAAGTGTCGGCTTATTGAGATGGACAATTGGAGCAAGTGTCGCAACAGTGACATGCGGCCACTTGAGGCCATTGAAATCAAGGAAGACCATCTGAGAGTACTGAATCTGATGGTAGGTAACGGTGACATTCTTCTTGCATGATGGAATATCGACCTTCTCATCAATGTAGAACTCTGGCACGGCGTCTCTAGGACCTTGGGCAACTGGGGAAACAGTGCCGCCATGACGCATAGACGGGCCAAGCTCAACCTTGGCGCGGATCTTTGAGACCCAGTACTGGGCCGTCACGTCAACAGCGTTGGCGTTGCCGCTGTTCTTCCCAGGCTTTGCTTCCACTAAGCCTGCATCAGCGCCGATGTTGAAACCGATGTTGGTTGTTCCACCACCAAAGGTGCCAGAGGGAGCATTTGTCGAGACTACAAACATGGTGTTCTCGATGATGTCCTTTCCCTTGTTGGCGTCCCTCAGGATAGTGTTCGGATCATCTAGAATCTTCTGTGTGATAGTACCATTGGCCATGAAAGGACGTAAGTCTTGGGGAAGGCGACGAGAGGCGTCATCATCTGCTTTCTGACTTGCGAACTTGACCTTTGCCTTTTCTATCGCAAATTCTGGGGGGCAGGGCCAAGAGGAAGCAGGATTGGGGTGATGTCGATTTTAGGAATGTCGGGCGCACCCCTACGCGTGACGGAAGGCTGGAATCCTTGGGCATTGATGGTTGTGCCATGAGGGATAGATCCCATACGGCAGAAAGAGCTGGGAAGCTTGGACATCTCTTCAACGTTAGGCACCCGCATCCAAAGCCCGGGCTCGAAGTGAATGGCCGGGGGCTCTGCAGGTGCAGGTTCGTCTTCTCGTGGCGGCATAGCATCAACAATAGTTTGCGTGTACGGCAGGCCAGTGAGGTCAATATCGGCCTGGTCAAACAAGCCACGATTAGGCACCACCTTTAATCTGTCTCCAAACACTTGGGTCTCTCCCGTCAGGTTAAGCTGTAGCACGTTGTCATCATGCTTGTCCGTTGGTTCCTTGTCGAACTTGGTCTTAGTTCGTGTGCTTGAAGGCCGAAAAATGGTATTGAAACCAAAACCGCGAAAGGTTCCTGTGAATTTCTCCAAGGCATCTAGTGGGGGAGGAGGGGGACCCTTGACGTCGGCACCGTTGGTTCCATCGGTGCCCTTGTTGGGATTATTCTTGACTGGTTCACCAGACGTCTGAATAGGCGGCTGGAGGACAGTAGGTCCGTAGTTGAAGGCCTCAGGGAGGTCAATACTGACGATGGGGGCAGCAGGTGCAAGTTCCTCGAGAGATGGAGCCATGATTAAGAACGGATGTAAGAGGAAATGTTTGATGGAGGTGATACGGAACTTAGTTGGATTGAACTGGACGATGTGAGATACAGCTCTTCTTTTATCACTTCATGAAAGGTTATGATCGCAAAACAACACACTCTTGTCGTTGTTAGTTAACGGCGTTCTCATTTCGCAGAGTGTGGTTTCTCTGTCGAGCGGTAGCCTATAAGAGTCGAGTGTTTAATTTTACCTCAGATGTGAAGCATTGGTCCAGAACACGCCTTGTTTCTCATGATTGCATAGCAAGGTGAAGGTAAAGCGGAGAAGTCAGTCCGGGCAACGTACACCGCATTTCTCTTTGCTCCCCAGGGCTGAGAACAAACCGTCGTTCAGCTGAGATATTTTGAAGTCAGTCAGCCACATAAAGTCGTTATCGTCACAAACTTGTATTATATCCCAAGGCCAGACCATTCCGTGCATTGAACTTTTCCCCAGGCGCGAGCACATTCACTGAAGCGCCATGTGCTACTTCTAATAGTCCCGCTTTTTGCGGAGGCGGGGTAGGCATTTCAGCGGCCTCCAAGGCCGCCATGTTTGTGATTCAACGGTTTCGGAGGTTAGCTGCATGTTCTTGCCGCTTGAGAATGACTCCAGACCACGTTGTTAACGGCTATGTCTCAAACTAGGTATATATGGTGCTTCGATTGATCTCTCAATACAACAAAAAGCAAGGATATAATTCGTTAATTTAGGTTCATCGACTCCGCGGCCCGAGTGCGGACGCTAGCTGACTAGGTAACTTCGCTGAGCATCTAGACCCTGTTTGAGACAATATTGTGAAAAAAACCGATAGTTCCATCCATGCAGGTTCTCTGCCGCCAGCCACTATGGCTTTATAGAAAGTAACTGTCCTATGAGAGGTTGATGTCTCTCGTAGTCTTCGGCACGCTGCCCAAAGTAGCTCCCACAGCCCCTCCAAGGTTTTATAATCAGCCAGCCATACTCATCACATAGGCAGCCCTTGCATAGTAAGGGATGGGTCATGTTCTGTAGGAATGCATTTTGTAGTAAGGACTAGACTTTTAACGGCAGCGGCAGCGGTAAGGTTCAGATACTCACCTACAGTATATCAGCTACCTCAGGATACCACTGCATAACCATAGACGGGCCATGCGTAAGTCTCAAAGTTCGCAACCAAGTATTTAAGAGAGATCCTACCCTCCTTCGTTGAATAAATATTTCTACAGGCAATCACAACGCATCTTTCTACTTATTTCCCCAGTCCAAACTCCATAATGGCGTCAGAACAACCTTTTATCGAAGTCCATCAAAAGACAAGTGCCTACAAGCACATGTGGGCTCGTGATGTCGCCCAGGCCACCATGGATTATGATCTCAAAGGGGCGATTGATCTTGTAAAGGAGTCGCCCAAGGTTGACGCCGATATTCCTAAGGAGATCGGCATAGGCCAGTTGAGAGAAGCTACAAAGGAAATCACGGGAGCTGGCTACATCCCCAGGGAGGAAGGTCAGATTGACGTGGGCATTGTTGGCGCCGGTGTGGCTGGTTTGTTCGCTGCTTTGCTCTTTGACTGGCTCAATGACCATCCTAACCTCAAGGGTAAGAAGCTCAAGATCAAATACGACATTCTTGAAGCGGCAGGAGCGGAGAGGCTTGGTGGGCGTCTCTATACGCACCACTTCTCTGACGAAGAGCACGACTACTATGATGTCGGTGCTATGCGATTTCCTAATAACTCCATCATGAAGAGGTAAGTCCAGAGGTCGACCGAATTGAAAATTTTTGCTCATCCAGTTTACAGAACTTTCCAGCTGTTCCAATACATTGGGCTCACCCAAGACAGCAAGCCAGGCTTGATCCCGTATTACCTGAAGGACGTGCTAAACAAATGCCCCTCCTACTTCAATGACATGTCTCATACCGGCGACGTTTGGGCCAGCGATCTGCACCCTGATGATCCATACCAAGTCAACAAGAGCTTGCCTTGCAATGGAAAAATTCCAAAAGAGTATGACATTCCATTGCCCCCTAACAAAATGAATTCGACTGACTGATTCCTAGTATTCTCACGACTGATCCCAATGATCTTGTCAGCACAGCCCTAGGGGTTTTCATGGAAGAGGTTAAGAAGAGGTTCAAGGAGGCTATCGCGGAGGAAAATCCGGAGAAGGAGGAAGCAGGTAAGCAGGAAGTGAAGGACGACACAGAGAAGAAAGTGCCGAGAAGCCCCAAGGCTAAGGAGCTATGGAAGCTGCTCATGAAGGCCGACCATATGAGCGTCCGGCAGTTTCTCGGCTCGTAAGTGTTATTCGTTCTTGAGAAATTGTTCCTTGACAGAAACTGACGATATTGCCAGAGGTAAACCGCACGAGCTTAGAGCGAAGGACGCGCCTCCACCCAAAGACAAGAAGGACGCGCCTCCACCTAAGGTCGAGAAGGGCACGCCTTCACCGGAGGGCGAGGAGCAGCCCTTCCCCGAGGGTCCTGGCTTTAACTTCAACACTATCGAGTGGCTTGAGACCATGACCTAGTACGTTTTTCAAGTACACTCCACTTTGCCATGGCTGACCTTTAGAAGTGGTACCGGTTGGTACGACCAATCCCTTACGGAGTGCGTCTTGGAGGAACTTGACTTCCACACCGACGACATGGACAAAAACCCAGCTACCAAGAATAAACAGTACTGGTGGTGCGTCGACGGCGGTGCCCAGGAGATCGCAAAGAGGATGGCTGCCAAGGCCAAGAGGCGTATCGAATACAACACCTGCGTCCGGTCAATCGACGCTCAAGTGCCGCTACGTAAAGCTGATAAGTTCACAGCGATGGAACTTCACACCGTCAGAACTGATCCCAAGACCAAGAAGGTCGAGAGCAAGGACAGGGAGTACTTTGCTATCCTCAACAGCACTACCCTTGCTGCCCTCCAGCGTATGGAGCTTCGCGATGCTGGGTTGTCCTGGGGTACCAAGCAGGCTATCCGAGCTCTCGGCTACGGTGCTTCTGCCAAGGTTGGCATGAAGTTCAGAACCGCATGGTGGCAAAAGGGTCCTTTTGGCATCAGACAGGGTGGAGTATCACGAACCGACTTGCCCCTGCGCGTCTGTGTGTATCCTTCATACAACATTGAGGAGAATGAGGGTCCGGACAAGTGGGATCCTGAGAAGCCAGCTGTTCTTCTCTGCTCGTACACCTGGGGTCAGGACGCTCAGCGCCTAGGCTCTCTTTGCGCCAACAACACGGCTCATGACGACAAGGAGCTGAAGAGGCTTATTATTCACGACCTTGCTCGACTTCATGCCAGAAAGGAGTTTCCCTTTGAGAAGTTGGTTGAGCATCTTGAGGAGCAATATATCGACCATCACGGCTACGACTGGTACAGAGACGAGCACATGTCAGGTGCATTCGCTTACTTTGGCCCTGGTCAGTTCTCCAACATGTGGCAAGAAATTATCAAGCCCAACTCGTTCGGCCAGCTTTACCTTGTTGGAGAAGCAGCCTCTTCTCATCACGCATGGATCGTCGGTGCGCTCGAGAGTGTGATCCGAGCCGTATACGTCATGTTCCAGGGTCTGCAGAACGGCAATCCGAAATTTGAAGAGTACAGGATTGTATTGGACTTACTCAAGCAGGCCCCAACTGACAAGGATGAGAAATACGAGTTTGAGGATATTGGTGAACCCTTGAAGAGGGGCGGTGCCATGCCCACGGGATTGCCTTTCCATCCTCTTCCCGAGGAAATGCCTACGACACAGTTTTGTGCAACTAAGGACGCTCCTTTGACCGGCAATCCGACGGACGAGGCCAAGCATAAGGAGGTGGAGATGACTTACGGCGCTGCGTTGGCTGTTTTGAGTTTGATTGAGAGTTTCTTCGAGCTGGGAGTGGACAAGCAGTAAAGGAGTTTTACCAGTTATTGACTCAACGTTTGAGGGGGTCCTCACAAAAGAACAACAGCCGCACCTTATATCGAAGACCCCACCTACAAGTACAAGAGCATTAGGCCGCCATAAGAACAAGATCCCATGCTTCGTAAACAAGACCGAAACAACTCAAATAGCTAGCCTAGCAACAAGATCGCTTTGAAGAATCGCAGATAACAATAAAAACCTCTCAATTGATGCGCTATATGATCTCCCATCTAAGACACTTGAGCGTCCATCCTTGTCGCTTCTCGTGCTTCTCTGCATTAATTTCCGTCAGTCCGGAAATAGTACTTCTCTCTGCCTTATCTCTGATGCGGCGATTGACTTGCCACATCCGCAAGACAAATACGCATACAGCCGACGCAATGTACATAAATCCAGTAAACAGCTGTGCTCCAAGATAACTACCCGTTCCAGTATATATCTCAAGGGCTATAGGCGCGCTCAAGATCGATGGAGCAGCCATCGCAACCCAAAGGCAACTCAATCCCGACGCCAGGTTCGTAAGACCCATAACCTCGACGAGAACTGGAGATATGTTGACCCAGAAAACACCAGCTGATAATCCCACTATAATGGCGAAAGTAAGGAGGACTTCGAAAGAGTTGGCATTGATCCAGATGGCGAAGATGAGGATGCCAGTTATGAAAGACATGATGAGCGTGAGATTAATGCGGCCGAACCTGTCGCTCAGCCATCCGATGATAGGTCGGCCGATAGCTTGGCCAAACATAAAAAACGCCGGGATCATTGAGGCTTGTGACGAGTCCAGCCCGATGACGTTCGCATAGTTCGCCAGCGTGAAGATGAGGACGAAGTAGCCGAGCATGTTAAAGGCACCGTAGCCCAAGACCAGAAGATATTCGGGCTTGAAGAGAAGGCTGGTATCGAAAGCTAGTCTTGAGGCTTGCGTGCCGTACCGCGTTTTGATGAGCAGGGTACAAGTGATGTTTGCCACTGCAGACACAACGGCGAGGATTCGATAAGCCCAGTCCAATCCCATGTTTCGTATGATGGCCCCAGTGGCGAGCGAGTAGGTCAAGCCTCCAAGGCCAGCGCCAGCTATCGCAATGCCATTGGCCAGGGCACGCTTCTTGTTGAACCATTGCGATATGATGCCGTATGAAGGCAGGAAGAGTAAGCCCATTCCGATTCCAAAGAGCACCCCTTGCGAGAGGAAGAGATGCCAAAGCTCAGTCGATAGGCTAGCGCAGACAAGGCTGACAGACTGGACGACAGCCCCTATAAGCATTGTCGGTCTCGTTCCTAGCTCCCTTACCATGATCGTTGCAATTGGCGAGATGATCATCATAGTCCCCACGCTGAGGGAACCAGCAGCAGCGTACATGAGTGCCGTTGCGCCGGCGAATGTGCCATGTTTGAGAAAATGGGCGAGGAAAACCGAGTAAGCAGCATTGATTCCCCAGGAATGACCGTTGACGATGGCCACTGATGTCGTAACAACCCATCCATACCCTCCATCTGGTGCATTTTCGGATGTCGGTGGATTCGGTTGTCGCTCTAGATCTGAGCAAGCTGGAGCGCTGCATTCGTCTTTGTCGTTCATGTTAAAGATTTGAGTCTAGGATGCATTTCCACAAGATCTCCAAACTCTATGTACCATCCTATGCTCACAATAATGGGAATTACCAAATATATATCAAGAAATCCGGCCACAAACTCGGACCATCGGCAGTTCCACAAAGCAGGCCATTGTAAGCCGATATTCTCGGAGATGTCATTTAGCGTTTGCCAAGAGAGCGAGTCTAGTCCCCGGCCCCAGCTAACCGATGGCTCGGGGCCTTGACATAAACGGCCCGAACAAGACATTGGCCAGTAAAGTCTTGAATTTCTTCCATTCGGGGCAATTCTTGATGCTGTAGGTATAGCCTATTCCTCTGACCACTCACATGCTGATAGCTGATAGCTGGGTGAATCGAGCGATACTTCTGTGGTTCTTTGCGATAACTCTGCCCAATGTCATCATAAAATAAGAACAATATTTCTTCATCTATGTTCAACGAATGGTTCCTCTTGGCGTCGCGACCAGACGGTTTATTTTGACAATTTTACGCTTCATACCTTTCATAATGTTTTGTTGCCTCTTTACATAGTCCAGAATACTCTCAAAAAGCCAACCTAGCAAGCTTAGGTTGGCTCGCCCCGCATGAGTCAACGCGTGCCTCAACATTCCAAAACTCTATGGCTTTTCCTTCAGTACAAACATACCCCCATGCCATCCATACGTCCTTGTCAATCGTCGTCCATGTCGTCTGGCGATGTCGAATGGGATCTTACTCATTGGATGCGGTTCATGGATAAGGATACCTCGCTCAACATCCAGCTTGGTCGGAGTAAATTGCCAGACCGAGCCGTATAGCTTCAAAGGCTTGAAGCCGGTCGACATCATGGCATGAAGAAAATCGTTCCACGGAATCAAGCCAGGGGTCGTTTTTACTTCAGGACTGAAAAACAAGGTACGGAATACCTTGAGCGCTTTGGCACCAACAGCAAATGTAGGTTGAATGTCTTCAGCTGCCGGTTCTGCTTCATCAGCTGGTGGAGTCCCCTCCTCTGTAGTCGCAGGCTCCGTCGGAACACCCTTTGTCTTGACCTTGGTCTTTGACTTGGTTTCAGGCTTGAACTTCTTAGGTTCTTGCGCAGCCTCGCCCAGAAACAGGTTCGAAAGAGGTCTGTTGAGCTCCCACAGATCTTCATTCGCAATAGGCTCGGCCTTTGAGTCAGTCTTTTCAGGCTCAACCCACTCAGCCGTCCTTCGCAGGGTCCGCAGCTCGGAAAGTATGTCGTAAACAGCCGTCTTTTCGAAGTCTGTGACGTGTTTTTCAGTCACCTCGTCGATCTTGGCCCAGACTTCGTCCAGGTTCGCTTCAGCCCGGCGCAAGGTATCTACCGTCTCTTTGGTGCGGCGTTTGTTATACGGATAGGTAAACTTGCCACCCGATGGTTCTGCAAGCCTAGCTGCTTCATCGAACTCTTTTCTCTCCAAGGCCTTATGCAATTGATTGAAATTGCCGCGGAACTTGCTCCAAGCGCCTCGGAAAATGTCATTCTTAGCTTGAATGATGCCGTCAATCTGGGCGGCCCATGGTTGGTACAGCTCTAATTGTTTCAGACAATGCGCTATAATAGCAATGTCACTAAGTATCTTGGCGAGATGAGCCGATACGAGTGCATCTGCTTTGGGTTCTGCCTGCATCAATCGTTCTAGCTCATCGACCACGAGTGGCAAACGAGCCATAAAAAGCCCCCAATGATCTTGCCACATCGTCTGGATGAGAAACATCACTTCCCTATCGAGTCCAGCAACCTTGACCCCAGGGCGGCTGGTCACAAAAATATCTGAGTAGGGATCCGAAGACGGTCTGCGAGCGAAGAACTTCCTCATGGGAGGTGAGGGCATTTGGCATATCTCGAGCTGGTCTAAGGGACCCTTCACTGCTTGATCCAAAGAAAACTTGAACAAGACCAAAGCATTAAGGTACTGGTCTGGCAAGTCCTTCATAGGATCGATTTCATTGCGGTGGTGTTGCTCCAAGTAGATTAAAACCTGAACTTGCATTAGAAGACCCGTAAATACCTGTAGGTTCGAATAAGCGTCCAAAACCATGTTGAAAAGTACGCGGGACCAGAGAGTATTGATTCTCAAGGGTTCAGTGACAGGATGCGGGCTACCCTGGGTGTCTGGAAGCATCTCTTGTCGATGGTCTATCATCTCGCGGAACTGCTTAGAAAAGTAGGCAGGGTCCTCTCGTAAGGCCTAAATGTGATCTTTTGCAGCCAACATCCTAGCCTCAAGGGATGTAGCCAGGCGCGCAAGATTGAGGCCTGCTGGTCGCTTGTAGGGAGCCTTAGTAGTTATTACCGTCAAGGAGGCAAACCCAGATGCGTCGCTATCTGTCTTTAATGTTGGTTCGGGCTGGATAGGATATTTATTGCTAACCATAGCATCAGGGGGGATTTCGTGAAGGATTTGGTGGCAATAATTGATAAGAAATTCTATGAGACGTTCCTGAACTTTAAGGACTAAGAGGGCGTCTCCGGGGAGATATTGCCTTTGTGTTTCTACCTACTTGAAGGCGTCTGGGTGAGAATCCTAATGAATGAGCTCTCTGTATTCCTCGGCGTTTGTAGTACTATGTAAGATCATGGTATGGTGATGCAGAAATTCAGGATGGAGGCCCTTTGTCGCTTTACTAAACCATAGCCCTTTATAATTAACTGCAGTAAAGGCAGGAGGTGCAAGTCTCCCTCTGGCATTTAGTAGCAAGAGCATTAGTTTAGGCCCTGACAGGTCCTCCTGATTGACGATAGGCCATATGAATTTGTCTCTGAGCTTAGATCCATGTTTATGTCGATCTATTGTATGCTCCTGCTTGAAAGTATTGAAATCAGGGCGATGTTTGGCAGGTATTCCAGGCTAAGATTTGAGGAGAATCTGAAGCCTTTGCTTGCGTGGCTTTTTCATCCATCTTCTTTGGATAGTGGCCTCATGTCTCTCGAGTATTTTGTTCAACTGATGATAGCTTGCAAAGATGTTTTTTGAGTAGTCCCGGGCTTGATCTCGAACGTCTTCTCTCTTAGGGTAACCCTTCACTCGTCCTTCATTCGCCGCCATCAGCTCACGTTGTGATTCATAGTTGAAACCGGCGAGTTCGGGATCTTCCAAGACCCTGCCATCATCATAGAAGAGACCCTGGTAATGATCATAATAGTAGTTTGATCTGAAATTCATGGTTTCGTGGTAAGGCGCGCTCAGGTAAGTGCATAAAGAGTACAAAATGGCAAGTAACTTGTAAATTAGGATGACAGGATTTCAACGTGGCAGATTTAGTGAGGTATATGGCAATAGATTCGTTGAGGTTGGAAAAGCCTATTGTTGAGGAGAATGAGCTGTTTGCCTTGTTACCTTAGTAGGCTACGTCGGAAAAAAGCCGTACCGGTAGTGAGTACAGGATCAGGCCTGAGGCAGAAGTCTAAGACAACACGTGTCAAAGAGGCGCTTGAGTTGGAAGTTGCGTCTCCTCCAGAGGCTTACTTACCTGACGGCTTATCCTTCAAGCCGAAGGCAGTGCCGTGGGCTCGAATCCCGCGACCCCCGCACTTTTCTAACCATTGGAGAGCAGCAGCCCAATTGTGACTAGCCCCACTTGCCTTAGCGCGCAAGCTGGGGGCATCTTGGTTCAGGTGAGGTCTTAGATAGGCTGCAAATAAGGATGGTTTTAATTCTAGCTACACTAGATAGCTCAAAGCCCCTCTGATCGGAGGTTCTATTACATCACTGTACCACTAAATCAAAGGAATATTTGAAAGTAATGTCTGTGTCAAGCTGGGTGAAGAGGGGAAGATCGAAAAGGGAACTTCAAATCGGGCTGAACTGGCAAGTACACGGAGAGCCTTGTGGTCAACCTGCATCATGTAGGCTGACCACCAACGCCACAGCGGCTATTCAAATCCCGCTGTTGGCCTTGAAGCTGACTTGTCACATGGTTGTAGATTGAGCCGACTTTGAAGCGGCGATAAACATATATGTCTAGTTACCAAGATGTCGGCATAAGATTATCTTAAGATTCTGTTATACTCTCAAATCGTTTTATGCACCTAGACTACCTTAGGATATCCTATACTATCAACTTCTTCATCTCTAGCTGGTTAAGGGTGGTTTAGGTAGCGTGGTGATGTGTTAACAGGTCGATCAATTTATTGGGCAGCACAGCCTCATATTTGTGCACATTGGCAACTCCATCCACCAAGAATAAACTTTAAAGATTGGCTAGTTATTTTGTAAATTGCAAGTGAGGGGTCGATAGAAGAAGCATTGTCATTGGGCATTGATACAGCCTCACTTTCAAAGGCTTTTTCTGTCTTGTCCCTGAACTTGTCCATCTTTTCTCCTCAATCTCCTCATTACCGCCCAATAGCACCTATCGTTTAAGCGAATATCTTTCATGTAAAGCCATCTTTCGGCAAATTTCGACGTCCGAGCAGTTCTCAGAAAAGCGCCACCGAACGAGGCTCTGAAAGACCTACGTAAGTGCCCGCCTTGTATGTTATTACTGCCAGTGCCTCATCAAGGTATTCTAATCTAATACTTCCCGATATGAGAAGCTCAGAAGCGATCAGTACGCCAGTTCGCCTACAATTTCCCCCTTCCACGATACATTGAGTCCGTCACTCTTCACCGACAACTGCAACCCATCGATTTGCATAAATCCCGCCTTGGAAGCCTAAGCGTGTTGCTAAAAGTCGAAACGGCGATCCCTTCTGGAGAGACCGTACGATACTAAACTACACCACGCTTGCCCAACACCTGGTCGACGGTGGTACTACAACCGTCGATACGGCCGAAATCGAGATAGCACCGTCTCCTACTTCAGGAACAAGGTACCGGTCAAAATGCTTGCGGAAGTGAGAGAGACTCCCCGTCGCCGTGGCCATGGCACATCGTCGAATGAAAACCCTTTTCCCTGCGTTATCGGGGATAGGTTTCCCGAATTCTGCGATAAGCGTTTCCCTACCATTGAGAAGCATAAGTCGGTTACTGTGTTCACTACTCCTGACATTTTACTAACAACACCTGCTAGTGAGCATTTAAAAAGATTTCATTCTCCTATTTTCTGGTGTCCGCAATGCTTGCATAGATTCAACAGTTCATCTACCGATAGGCTTCTTAGCTTTGATAAGGCTGATCATGCAAGAAATTGTCCTGGGAAGCCCTCGAAGCGGGACAGGGAGCGTAGAGAAAGATGTTATGTCATGGATGAGGTCCAGTATGACCGCTTCAAGGAGAGAAAATGGAAGCGGACGGCAGTCTCAGTTCAATCCAACGATGACGGGTCAAAAGAGTCGTTGCCTCAGAAATGTTGGAGACAGATTCGTGAAACAATTTTTCCAGGCTCCAGTATGACTGGCCAGCCTCCCGAGAAGGTCAAGGCCGACCAGTCGCCCGCGGATATCATAGGCCCTCTTGAACCCCGTTCGTCCGACCTCATGCCAAAGCTTATCACGCAGTTTGAAATGGATCCTTCTATATTCAAGGTCCCGGACGGATTTGAATTGCTCAGTTCCCGAAACCTTGACGAACCGAATCTCTTAAAATTAGAAGATCTTGGTTGGCAAGATTATGCAAACACAAGTATCCCTTGGTCAGCAGCTATGTCGAGGGAATTTGATACCGCATTCAATGGAGGCTTTCCCAGTCACATTGACCAATCATACGCCAACTTCGATCCCTTCGATGAACAGAAGGGCCGGGGTCATTCTCCTCCACCAGACATTATGCCGACGTCTGGTGCTCAGTCCGGTCACACTCATGTGCATTTCCGTCCACCAACATTGGGGAACTCCTATACCAGTGTTATCGAACAAGACCAAATTTTCACCACCAACACCCCAGCTATCCCAGAAACTTGCCTCTCAAACACTCGCTCTGGGACCCTATCGAGCGCTCCAACTAACTCCATAGCACTGCCCAGCGACTCTGGCTACGAGTCTATGAAGAGGGGGGCAGGCCTGGAGTTTTCCCTACCTCACTTTCAAAATGAAATGGTCTCAAACAAAGACGACGGGGACAGCGATGACTTTGATGACACTGTCACTACTTATTCAGTTGCATTGAGTATCTCGGAAGGAGATCTTGATACATACAAGTCAGAGCTTTCCGATACTCTTCTCAATAACATCCGTCAACGGGATCCCGCCACTGAATCCCTTGAGGCGTTAGAGGAATCATTGCCGTCTTTGTTACGATCCTTTGCTCTCCGTTTAGGCTCTCCTGGTTCTAGCAAGACGGAGAAGGAGATCATGTACTTTGTTCATAAACATAGGAAGTTTTTGACCATTCTCTTAACACGATATGACCAACCAGAACTGATTCTGTTTCTGCAGGGACATTGCAAGTCGCTTTCACAACGCTGTGAAAGACATTCATGATCAAGAAGTCATCCCCGAGAGACAACAAGAAGCTATTGACAAGTTAGACATTGGTCAATGGCTGCAGGAACTTGGTAATGATCAAGACCTGCAAGCTAGCTTATCAAGTGATAACCTTGAGCAGGACATGGAGGAGCAGGGCATTAAGCAACAAGACGCTGAGGAACATGGCATTGAGGAGCAGCAGTCTTTGGCGGATGAAAAAGGTTACCGAGATGCTGTCTTCAACTCTGTTGCATACAAGTGGCTGATGGCAGCCCTTCACACGACCATGGCACTAGCGCCGGTCCAAAGTGATGATGTATGTACTCACATACAGCGACAAGTGTCCAGATGCCTGGAACAAGGCCGATCTATCAGTAGCCAGCGGCCATCGAAATGGTATACAATGGATCTTGCTGTGGACTGGGATCCGGCGACATTCTTGGAACAGCAGTTTGAAGACAGCTCAGACATTGAACGTCTCCTTAGCGAAACTCTCACTTTGACGGGATCCACTACTGATGCGCAAGCTCTGCCATGTGCAGAGTATCTACTCCAAACCTGGCCGGTCACCGGTCCCACCCTTTTAGACCTTCTAAAAGCCGCTTTGGTATCGAACAAGGAGGTTTATGGTACGTTGTTGCATAGAGTTGAAGGATGAATGAGAGTACTAACTCGAGAAAGTTGAGTTTGAAGACAAGTCAGTTGTCAGATGTCGCTTTGCCAGCTCGAAGCTTAAGGCACAGGTTGAAGGAACTGCAGATTCTATTGCAACAGTGTGTGAGCTCCTTGGCTGGCTTGGAGCAGCTCTTCGTCCATCATGCTCGGTCTCGGGCTTGGCAACATGTCGTCCCAGGATCCAGATCTCCACACCGGAAGCTGGGCCAGCGCATTGTATCATTGATTATCCCATTGTTCCAGTCGTTTTGGAAACTCAAGAGTCCAAGGAGGGACAATGCTGGCATGCAATCTTTCGGAACCCTGTCATAGTCACCGGCTACCCGATTCCCAGACGAAGCCAGCACGGCTCAGGTCTTGAGATTCCCCTGAATGTCATGTCGGGTTTGACAATGTCTCCTCGAGTACATAAGTATATGGGGCATTATTTTCTCAAGGGGTTTTCAACTGCCCTGGTTCCTACTGAGAAACTAGATGACGTGATTCTATGGCACCTATACTACAATGAAGATGGGAATCGTCTTCCATATCCGGAAATACATGACATGAATCACACGGATCTAGATCTCCGAGATCTGACAGCAGGGCGCCACATTGTTGGCTGGTGTTCGCAGGCTAAGTTCCTTGCGGGTGAGTCATTGTAAAAGCAGTTGGCGTACAGCAGGTCCATTGTACTAACGCATCATCAGGTGCACCCGGCATGAATTATAACATTAAACCCTCAAAACTTGAACGACCTGGGAGGGAGTTTGCCTTCGAAAAACTCTCCCTGTCTGTGGGCCAAATAGTGACAGGTGGCTGCCAATTTTCCCTCGGCCGTAAAGACTGCGGCATAGGAGTCGACCATAATTATTACCTGTCCAAAATGCAGTGGCTTGACAAGAAATATGTGACTCTTTGGGACGTCATTGAGGGGCGCGGGTGGCTGGTTAACGGCACAGCAGCTTTATTGCATCTGCTTAGAACATCGCTTCAGCACTTCAAAACCGATAAGTTCAAATCGCAGTTTCTGTTTCAAGAAGATCAGTTCCAGGAGTCTCAGAATCCTGGGTCACATCAATCTATCTTGGATGTCCTCTTCAACGAAGCAAATCTAAGTCTCAAATTGTATCACAGGGAAGATAAAACCCATACAGACAGAGAGATACAGCCGGATGGTCGGCTACAGATTGTTGTTAGGCCTGTGTCGTCGTGGGTAACGATCAGGGATCGAGTCGAGGAGCTGTACGAGACGCTAGAGAAAATTTTTGACCATAACGACGCTTCAGAAGCCTCTTTCAAAGGTATTAACGCCAAACTTCGTCTTCGAGATTATCTCAAGGGCTGGGACTTCACAGAAATAGCCACAGATCTAAGCCCACTCACCCTCAGGAGAACAAAGCTACCTCTCTCTTCGCTGGGGTGGGCAGACTTTACCAGGGCTATTCCTGCTGTCACATTGTTCGGCAAGGGATTTGGCGACCTGATAAAAGCGTGTGAGATTCAACCCAGAAATCGTTCGTTGGCTTGTAGCGATTGGGAGACGGTTCCGAGAAACAGAAATCTTCTTTGCGCCAGCGCTGCCGATCTCCGAGAAATCATAGAACGAAGAGGGGACGATGCAACGAACCCTATCACAGTGGCTCCCGGCATCCTCTGGAAAAACCCAGCTACCATCAGCCCGACACAAGCAACTCTTCCTCTCGGTCCCCATACACACCAGGCTCTGTTACGACTGAGTCTCAGGACATGAGCGCTTCTGGCGCCTCTACCGACAATGGATCATCGATAAGCCATAGTACTCCGGTCGCCGATCAAACCAGTACATCACAGGTGTCAAATATTGCAGAACAAACTTCAGTATCTAGCCCGGAGTCTCAAGCCGCTAACGATCGAGAGCATGTTTTTACCCATCATAGTCAAGGAGAAAAGGACACAGCTGTGAGGACTAAGAGAAAGCTTTTAGATATACCAACCATCGTGGCATCAATCCCAAAGAGACTAAAAAGATGCTAATGAAAAAGATTAGATGGCAAAATGCAGAAAATTTACAACCAGAAGGATATTTCTCCAAATATGACGGCAACTCGGTGCATTCCTTTATGTTATTTTCGATTGAGATGAACTGTGTTATTTCCAAACGTGCGATGTGACAACTAGACATCACCACTTGCTATGCTTTGTGGCTGGCAACTATTCATTTAGAACAAGGCGGTACTAAGCACCTAGTCACAACACTTCGACTCACCAGACAGTACCTGGATACACCAACGCTCGATGGAGGCTCTGGGTTGAAGCCAATCTCAAGGCCTACAGAAGGGCCCACATCCCGAGTCAATCTCAGCAGTATCATGTGAAATAGCCTAAAAACTAGGATATATAATACTGTAAGATATCATCGTAAACTTAGGATATCTTCAGTCTAGTCTTCTAGCACCTTGCCTGTCCTTCGGCTACGTGCCATCCATCCGACCAACCAACCACTCTCCAAACAAACAGCGGGGCTCCCTCTACAGCTCACAATCGCGATAGTACTACATGACCCAGAAACAAAAAGCCAAGAGGTTACAGCGCTGTAACGACTGAGTCCCACTCCCCATTCATCGTCCGATCCTTCGGGATATCCACTCGGCGGCCGGCACCGGTCGGTGGGGGCTGCCTTTCGGGCCGTTAGTCTCCACAGCTTCCGCCGGGCGAGGACGTAGCGTCGCTACTCTTTGGCGATTGTGACGTGCTAGCTTTCAGAAATGAAACGCGGTACCGAAAGGATCGTTGGGTGAAACAATTGATAGGCGATACGGTTGAGAGTAGTCGTCATGTATTATCTGTAGAGGTCAATTGGTTGCCTTTTGAGAACGTCTTGGTATTCTTGATGAGATTAGGGCAGATATTGTCATCTCCTCACGATTTAGCCATGCGACTGGGGTAAATGTTGTAGAAAAATCAGGATATGTTCGTGTCTATTATCATATATATACAGTCTAACACAAGCTGTAATTCACCGTCACTCAACCAGCTGGGAGTGACATTTTTGGGGTATCTCTCAAGACCGCCTGCAGCAATCTAGCGAAGCAGCGTAATTCTGTCGGGCTTACACCACCGCATCGAAGAGATGATGTGTGACCGGCGGATGCCTATTCTCAGTCGCGACGATCCGCGCGGACTGACTCGCTGTCAGGCTTACGCCGTGCCGCATTTTCTTTCACTCACTTCCACCATTTTTAGGTTGAGCACACTCAAACATGCACATCAGCAGCCTTCTTGTTCTTCTTGAAGCGGACCATATCCAAAATCTCCGTCCAGAAGCTAGTAGGGGGGTCAATGATCATGGCACGCTCCTCATAAGCCTCAATCACAGGGCGCTCCCAGACGATATCACAGTCCTTAGCACTGACGATCTTGGTGCGCTTGAGGAGCTTCCATCCAAGATACATGAAAGGAGCGATGATTTGCATGGTGTAGTTGGAGAAGAAGGCGGTAACATCGAAGGGGGCGAGGGCAGTATATCCATAGGTGTAGACAACGACGGTGTGGAGAACGAGGGCAATCCAGGCACAGTAGGGCTGACCGTAACCGTAGTAAGGCATGTTCTTACGGTCAATGCCCTGAGCCTTGCAAGCGCGGTAGTAGAAGAGGAAGGTGATGTTCATGGTGATGTAATCCACGATACCTCCACCGGTGATAAGCGCGAGAAGAATGCTCAGAGCATCAGCAGAGCTCTTGTCGAGCTGAAGGAAGGCAAGCAGAGGGAAGACCATGGTAACGGCGAAACAGTAGATAGGTACACCGTTCTTGGTGGTCTTGCGGAGGAAGGCAGGGGCACGACCGTCAAGGGCCAGACTGTACAGGGAACGGGTCGCGCAGTATGTGTAGGTGTTGCCGGCAGAGTAGATGGTCGTGAAAAGCAGGGCGTTCACGATGTGGGGAAGGACATCGATACCCAGGTTGGACATAGCAATGACCCAAGGCGAAGCGGCAGCAGTACCACCGCCAGAGCCACCGAGGTGAATTTTGACAAGAGTCTCATCCTTGTGGTCAAGCACAATACCACAGGTCAGGGCAGCGCCAATGAAGAAAAGACCGAAGCGGAAGTAGACAGTCTTGAAAGCAGTCTTGATATATCGGCTGGGGTGCTTAGACTCAGCAGCGACCATGGAGATATAATCGGGACCGACGACGTAGAAAGCAGCAGCAGCCAAGCAGCCCATGAAGCCCTCAAGACGTCCAAGATCACCCTCGGTTCGGAAGGTAGCGAATGCATCATTCACGTTGGACCAGTAACGGAAGCCATAAGCATCACCCTTAGGGTTACCCCCGACCATAGTCACGAAGGTGTAGAGGAAGAGGATAAAGATCAGAAGGATCTTGCCGATGGCCAGCCAGAATTCAGCTTCACCGAAGACACCAACAGCAAGAACATTCAGCACACTAGAAGAGAGGACACAAAGTTTAGCATGCGGACACACATAGACGGGGAAGAAAGGATGGGATGCAAAGTTGATGAAATGAGACCATGGAGCGCATCGGTGACGATCGACATCAGGATGCACTCGCGGTTCAGTCCTTACCCATATGAAATGATGACAGCGATGATGAAGCCAGCAGTTGGACCAGTGTCAGTAACATTCTCACTCCAGAATGAGACAATCAGGTTCAGGGCAACGATTTCGAACGGGATCAGAAGAGCTTCGTAGAAGAAGAAGTTCCATCCAACCATGAATCCAAGAGCATCGTCAACCCAGTGGCCAGCGAGACGGATGAAACCACCAGAAACAGGCATATAAGTGTTCATCTCAGCGATAGAGTTGTTGGTGAGACCGAGAACCATGGCGTAAAGAGCTGTGCAGACAAAGAGACTGCCGGGGCCACCCTTGGCCAGACCGGCACCGATACCGACGAAGAGACCAGTACCAATGGTACCTCCGATAGCGAGAAGTTGGACTTGACGGTTGTTGAGACGGCGATGAAGACCATCAGCGTTGTCACCCTCGTTGTTGGCAACGGGGCTCTCGGCCCTCTTGGAGCCCTTTTCGTCGGAGGACATGTTGGAGATGTTTCGGCCGAGTTGCTGTAAGTTGATGTCGGGACAGCTCAGGACCACAATTGTCAACCTCAAGGTAAATGATTGAGGTTAAAACATGTGGGGATGGGTATAAGAAAAGAGAGGACAGAAGAAAAAAGCTGAGTGAGAGCGAAAGCAAAGGGTTTTATGAGGATGCGCAAGCTGGGAGGCGACAGAGTGCAAGACAGACTGAGCCAGATCCCACAGTCCACATCCCACAGACACAAGCGCAAGCGCAAAGAATCGAGACATCCCCGGTGGAGAGTCAGTGGGTCAGAGTAATAGCCCAAGAGTGAATCCTTTGTTGGTGAACCCTTGCTTGGAGGTGAGAATTGCAGGCATCGCGTCATTATTCTGGGTCGCGTTAAGTAACATGAGTTGCATCAGGACGAGTCCGAGTGAAGATGGTGGATATCGTCGACATTAGAGGAGACGGAGGCAACTCAAGTCTCCACTGCCAAGACGTGAACAAATGGGCCATCTTCTCACTGTCGGGCATAACGTCGTACTAGGGAGCCCGTACCCATCAAACAACCTCGTGGCTCGAGGGTTGAATCAGTCCGTTCAACGCATGTTATTAATTAAGCTTCTCCGCGACTTGTACAAGTTGATGGAGGTGCTTGGATCAAGTACGTACCGCTCCCATTAAAACAAATTTGTTACAACTTGTTATATCGATTCCGATCGGAGGATTACAGGTTGAAATGCCAAGCCGTAATCGGCAGATTGGTCGAGACATCATGACGTCGCCAAGTCAGTTCTAACCTTTCAGCTCTAATTATGGTCACGTGCACTTGCCACAAAAGGATTTATTAGCATGCTCACGTGATCTAGTGCATGATTCGTTTGCGGCAAGAGCGCAAGAGTGGGTGGGCGAGAGTGAGAGTGGACCCCCGGCTGAAGAAAAGGCAGCAGAATTTTCAAGACCCTGTCATCAACGACAATTGATGCATGATTTGTCAAGGAAACTGTTGAATCTGTTGATTGTGGATACGGGGGAAAATATGGTGCGGTTTCCACGGTGTTTCCGCTTCAAAACACACCCGAATCGGCATCTTGAGCCGACTACTCGGTACAGACCCGATCCTTTCACGCAAAAGCCCAATCGACAATCAAGGGGGCAACCAGCATTTGACACATTTGATCATGTACACAATTCACTTAGCCGATTGCAACGTTGTAGGCAGGCAGACAGACGAACAGCCATGGATGAATACGAGAGATCTCAGATTATGCAGACAAGCGACAGATGGAACAAAACAACGAACCATGCAACGCTGGAGTAAGAAGGTCATCCCGAGACCATGGTATCTCGATCCCTCGCTGATCCCGATATGCACGACTTGTACATGTACATATATTAATTGCTTTTCTTAAAGAACGCCTGCAGCCAGAAACAAGGGTCTTTTCACATGTAAACCATACGCATTCTTTTGCGTCGTTTCTATCAACGCCATGACTTGTAGTTCAATTCGCCGAGCATTCTAGCTTGCGGCTCAGCGGCAAACCTGCGCCAAGTGCTCATCGTTTTTGCCTCTTTCGACAAAAAATAACACCGCCGCCACCGCCCATGCGCTGTTATCTCATTGGTCACGAAGAAGCTCAGATCGAAGATTGATCCATCACTATGTCCAGCCCAAACATACAGCCAACGAGCTCTCGAGGGCAACGGGATCAGATAGCGCCCAGTGCCGAATCATCGCTGTCTAGAGGCCCAGTTTAGGCAATGTCACTGACTTGGACTCTGTCTTGCTTGCGCTTATTGGCGGCGCAAGTCGTCAGCGCTAGCAACATGATCAGAGATCGTAAACTGAGGTATTTACAGTGAGACATCATGTCATTCTAGGAAATAGGTCAAAGCAAGGGTTCCGCATATCTTCGCCTTAAGACGAATTGCAGCAATTCAGTGCCTGGCGGCTGAGCTAACGTTGTGTGGTTGGGCTAGAAAATAGCCTTACGAGATCCTCCGGTCGGCACGAAAGAGCCTCAATGTGGCTGGCAACGCCCGGCTCAATGCCCGACTTCACTCTTTTGAAGGACTGCCAAGCGACTTTTCTTCAATTGCGGTTATTCCCCGAAGCTCGCTGTGTATTTCCAGAAGTAGAGGCTCAAAAATCTCAACCACGCTAAGCTGGTCTAATTGTGAAGGCAATCTTATCCGAATAGGTAATCTTACCCGAGTTGTTTCTTCCCCTGTAACTCTTCTTACATCACATCAAACGGATTGGACTGCAATAACAGAGGTGCATTAGTGTTATACTAGCTATGTCGAAGTCAGATCCTTGTTTTGTCTTCTGCTCTCCTCCTGCGAACATCTGCAGGTCTCAAATGGCAGCTACGAGGCTGTCAACCACATTAGATGCATTCCATACGTGCTTTCTGACTTAATTGGCGGTTGAAGTCAATAACTAGAGACATATCATGAACCATCCACGATCTTTCTTCCCATCACAATCTGATGGGATAGGAAAGATGGCAGCAGCCCAGAGATGGAATCAGTACCCGGTCCAGTCCGAGCAGCCCCAGGGTATCTAAAACCTCGAGCCTTAGCGAAGGGTTTCTCGTATAAGGAAACAATGAGGGGAAGCAACTAAATGTTTACGTTTACGGTACAGGTCACTGGATTGGCTGCTGTGTTCAGGGTCTCAGCCAAAGAGAACCCTTGCCCTTTCGTATTTTGCGCCAAAGCTTGCGGAATTGACCAGGCGAGGAGTAGACTACCAAGCATTATGACACAAAATCACGAAATTCTTCTTGCTCGGAGTATGAAGCAAGTTTCCAGGATTCTTATAACACCTTTATGTTTTAGTTGATGAAGGAAACCCATGCTCCGTGCTGTCTACATAACGAGTTTCCCGTTACGACTTCTAACCTAAGCTTTTTAACGTTTTAAGTACAGGGAACGAACAAGACCCATCACTTACTTTTTCCACAACTAATCACGGGCTGTGAGAGAGAATTGTGAACCAATGACCAGATACCACGCCCTTCGAAAAATGATTTGGTCCTTTTAGGCTTGGCTGCAGAGTGTCATATCTTGATTTGCAATTCTTATTGCAATCACTCTCGAGACAAGCTTGCCTACCCTAGAGCATTGCATGCAGGCCAAAGTGGCCCGTGCTTTAAATTTACGTAGTGACATAAGCACCTAAATCAAGCCATCGATTCTAGAAGCAGAAGCCTAGGCAACCTCTCCCCAACATCACCAGCCAAAATGTCCGAATACTGGAAATCAACACCCAAATACTGGTGCAAGCACTGCTCGTGCTACGTGCGCGACACCAAACTCGAGCGCCAGAACCACGAGTCCACCGCCAAGCACCAGGGCGCCCTCAAGCGCTTCCTGCGCGATCTGCACCGCGGCCACGAGCGAGAAGAGCGCGAAAAGGAGCGCGCCAAGCAAGAAATCGCACGACTCAATGGCGTCGTCTCAGGATCATCTACATCATTGGCGGCAGGTCCGTCATCAAGACCTGCGCCGCGCGCGCAACCCAGCGCACCGACGGAAGCGTCGTTGAAGAAGCAGAGGGAACAGCTTGCTGAGATGGGCGTTTCGATGCCGAGCGACTTTCGGCCGGAGATGGCTATGCCCGGAGAGTGGACGGTTACGAATACACGAATTATCGAGACGAAGAAGGAAGAAGATGAAGAAGCCAAGATTGAGTCGAGAGCGAACGGGGTGCGGAAACGAGAAGTGACAGAAGAGGAAAAGGAAGAAGAGGACGCTGTGCGCGGACTATTCAAGAAACCTAGACGATGGGGAAGAGACTCGAAAGCGATGCCACAACAAGAAGACAAGGAGCTAGATGCGCTGCTGAGCGGGTCGACATTCACGCCTAAGCCAACGAAGGAGGAGGAAGCAGAGGACACAACGGACGTCAAGGTCGAAGAGGAAACAACAGGCGACGCGACACCAGATACAACAGCCGTCAAGACAGAGGCGCCAGCTGCTGAGCCTCTGATAAAACCAGAGCTAGAGGAAGCTGAGGCGGGAGTGCAGACGGTGGTGTTCAAGAAGAGGAAACCCAAGGGCATTCGCCAAAAGTGAGACTTCTCATAATGTACTAGACTACAATTAATTGTACCAAGAGCATAACAATGATACCACACGAATAACGAAGCTTAATCCATCTATGTCTGCTCTATAATCAAAGTCAAAATCCATTGAAGCAATGATTCCGTCGCGTTCGACAAAATTCATAATCCGGCGCTCCGTGGAACAACCTCCGGAGTCGGTCCTCCGCGCCGGAAATAAAATTCCATACCAACCTAAAACCCGTATAGCCTCACAATTGCTTCACTCACCGTATTCCAAATAACCCACGTTTTTCCCACGATAGACCAATTAGCACACCAGATGTACTGGAGCTGCTTGCTAAGCAGACGGGAATAAAATGAAAGGCATCAATGCAGAAAGCGCTTTGTGGGGTAGCACGGCAGTTTTTGCAGCTTGCCTCGGCGTCGAATTGAGATTTCGGGGTTTTAATTGCGTCACTAGGGTCCGCATGGCGGGAGGTATAACTCGATTGAGCGTCCTCGGAATCCGGCCTGAGAATTTCCACTCCCTCTCAAGGTTCTTCTTCAACTTCACTACTCTTGACTTCTGTCTGTAATTACCTACACCAGATCAAACATCATACGCAATGGCTTCAAACCAACCCGGAAAGTGCTGCACCGAGGGTGTTCGCCATGAGTAAGAAATCAGTACTTTTATACAGTAAATTGTGTCTAACAAATCTCAGAGGCCAAGCCACTGGCAAGTCCGTCAAGATTGGCAACAACATCGACGCCTACATCGCCACAGCCCCCGAGGACAAGGCTCACAAGGGCACTGCAATCGTCTACATCCCCGACATCTACGGCATCTGGAACAACAGCAAGCTCATGGCGGACCAATACGCCGCCAACGGCTACACCACTATCATTCCCGACCTCTTCAACGGTGATGTGATGCCCGTCCCTATGCCTGAGGGGCTCGACGTTATGGGATGGATCCAGAAGGGTAGTGATGGCAACAACCCCCACACGCCTCCTGCGATCGATCCCATCATTGTCGAGACTATCAAGTATCTCAAGGAGCAGGGTGCTACCAAGATTGGAGCTGTAGGATACTGCTTTGGCGCCAAGGTAAGCGCATAACCTTACCATAGATGGTATCAGTCTAATGAAGTTATAGTATGTTGTACGCCACTACAAGGATGGTATCGACGTTGGCTACACTGCCCACCCTTCATTCGTCGAGGAGGAGGAGCTCGCCGCTATCACTGGCCCTCTGTCTATTGCCGCCGCTCAGACTGACAGCATCTTCACTACGAAGCAGCGACACCGCTCGGAGGAGATCCTCATCGAGACCGGCAAGCCCTTCCAGATCAACCTCTTCTCCGGTGTTGAGCATGGCTTCGCTGTTCGTGGCGACCCCAATGTCCAGCTTCAGCGATTCGCCAAGGAGCAGGCCTTTTTCCAGGCCGTGCAGTGGTTCGACGAGCATCTGGTGTAGATAATGCGGGATCGGGTAGACGAATTATGAAGTAAATAGAAGTAAAATAAAAGACATTAACTAGAATGCAATGTCAGAACATTCTTGGCGTTTAAACAAACCTTGTCTCATTGAAACAAAACCTTACCCGTGGACGGGACGGCATTCCAGATCCATGGATCCATTCCTAAGCCACTGACACAACCCTTGCCGAACCCCCCACTGCCCCAAGGTTTCAGTGGCTTCAGAACACCCGCTCAGGGGAACACTCGGTGAAGACTCCACTGTGGCGCATCCACTACCAACCACGTAGCTCGGCTTGTGATGTGTGTCTCGTCGTGATCCCATCCTGACGAGCCAACTGCAACACAACGTCTCTCCTTTTCAAAAGCACACACGACCAAGAACCGATTGGCCCATCTTTGCGACGACTGCAGGACACGACCAAAATTCGAGGGTGACTATGCTTCAGGAGCCTCAGCCTTGGTGATGGCCGCCTCCGTCGATTCCATCAACTCCCATCACCTCCCACCGCTTCTATCCCCGAAGTCGACTCCTCCTCCATCGACATGCGCCGACGAACAAAACACTTCTGAACCGAACGGGAAACTCCCTACGATTCCTTCAGATGAGGATCATTCTTCTGAAGAGGGTTCACATCGAAGCGGGAGTGTGCGCCGTGTAGACTCCGCCTCATCGTCCATATCTGAACCAGCGGTCGAAGATGATGAGGATCTCGAGGAGCAAGAGGACGAGCAGGTGGAGGGTGGATTAGAGAAAGAGAAGGACCAAGGAGAGGACAGCAAAGATCTTGATACAGCAGTGCCCTCTGGTAGGGCCAGCCGCAGCAGTACCATAAGCAACACGACGAACCCTAATGTGCGTCGTCTTTCTGCCACCGAGATGCAGCGTCTCACAAATTCTCCCGAGTCCCTCCCCG
The DNA here is from genome assembly GCA_014822085.1 of Fusarium stilboides. Classification (NCBI taxonomy): domain Eukaryota; kingdom Fungi; phylum Ascomycota; class Sordariomycetes; order Hypocreales; family Nectriaceae; genus Fusarium; species Fusarium stilboides. The sequence goes on from JAASAY010000120.1 coordinate 27,127, forward strand.
TGGCGCCCGCACCGCAACGAAGATCTATAGACCAGGACTCAGCATCTCGTCTCGCCGACCAGCGGGAGACCATTCGACAGACCACGATGCGCCTCTCCGAACACGCACAATCCCCTGTCGAGGCCTTTCCCTCATTACAGCCCAACAGTGTGGCCGTGGAAGCCCGCACAGGTGGGAGTGGTGGCCTCTGGACACCTAGAGATATTCACAGGGATATTCAACGACGGCCGTCACCTGGAGCTCGAACTTTATCTACCCCTCCGACAAGTCGTGTGCTTGCGGGTGATGCTTCGAGTGGAACATCATCACCGCGCAGATATTCTTCTTTCAACCTTCGTCCTACTTCTCTTCACCTAAACCTCGACGGTATAGGCGGAATATCTCCTGTTACCAGCGCACGATCAACCCCAGCAACGGCCATACCAGTCCAGACCGACTCTGCAGGCCTGCGACCGCCATCACCAATTCCACCTATAATTCCTCTGCCTCCTATGTCGCTACCTACACACCTACAACTCGAACTGGCAGCTCAGCGACCAAGTCCTTTATATATCCATCAATCACACGCCTACGACATTCCCTATGAATCCAATGCCGTCAAGTTCGAACGTCTAAAGAATGTGTTACTTTTACCACCTTTCCTTGAGCGCACCCTCAACTTTGGAGCACTGGCATGTCTTGACGCCTGGCTCTACAACTTTACCATCCTACCTATGCGGTTTACCCTAGCCTCCGGCGTACTTATTCGTTGGTGGGCCTACGTGATGCTTAAGGAGGTCAAGTGGCTCGTCGACTATGTCTGGTATGGTTTAGGGAGACTCTGGAAGCGAGGACGAACATCACGACCCAATCCTCCCGACGAAGTTTCTGATGAGGGGAGAACACGTAGCGAGAGTCGTCCTCGAGGTCGTTCTAGCGATGCGAATGGAAATCATGACTTCAAAACAAACGTAAACGCACACTTTAAGCCTTTACAACCTCGATCTCAACCCAGGTCTGGAACTTTCCGCCACAGGAGAACCAAGTCAATGCCCTCCAATCTCTCAGCTTTCCACAAAGCCGATCTTCTCCAGGGTGCTGTCATTGTCTGCAGCTCAATGGCTCTCATGACTCTCGATGCAAGTCGCATGTACCACTTCATCCGAGCCCAATCCGCTATCAAGCTCTATGTTATCTACAACATTCTTGAGGTTGGCGATCGTCTCCTCGGAGCTCTTGGCCAAGACATTCTCGAGTGTCTCTTCAGCACGGAGACACTTTCACGTAATGCCTCTGGTCGATCCAAGGTTCTCCTGCCGCTGGGCATGTTTCTCCTTGCTCTGGCGTACTGCTGTCTTCACTCCATCGCGTTGTACTACCAAGTCATTACGCTCAATGTAGCTGTGAACTCATACTCCAACGCCTTACTAACCCTACTTCTCTCAAACCAATTCGTCGAGATCAAGAGCACAGTCTTCAAGCGTTTTGAGAAGGACAACCTTTTCCAGCTCACTTGCGCTGACATCGTTGAGCGTTTCCAACTCTGGATCATGCTTCTCATCATTGGAATGCGCAACGTGGTCGAAGTCGGTGGACTCAGTATTCCAGGTGCAGGCTCAGAATCAACGTTTGACGAGTCCTCAGTGCCGCTGCATAACCCGTCTATTCTCCCGCATAGTTTCACTGTACTGCCCTCGTGGCTCATGTCTGGCGAAGTTCTCTCCCCGTTCCTCATCGTCATAGGGAGTGAGATGCTTGTCGATGCTATCAAGCACGCATACGTGACAAAGTTCAACAACATCAAGCCAGCCTTCTACAGTCGCATCCTTGACATTCTCTGCAAAGACTACTACACCAACGTAAGATCCCCTCTCTCACTCCCTTCTACTCAAACTAACACCTACAGGCATTCATGACCCCCTCTCTGACCAAGCGTCTCGGTCTCGCAGTTATCCCACTTTCATGCCTCTTCATCCGCGCCTCCATCCAAACCTACCACATGCTTCTCTCCACGCACCTCCCCATGCCTATGCCCATCCCCGAATCCACACAAACCTCCCTCTCCGAAGAATCGGCCACGCCCTCCTCCCCAGCCATGATCGCCGCTCTCAACCGCTTCGACTCTCTCATCCGCGACTCTCTCGGACGTGCAACATACGGCTACCCCTACGGCTCACCCCTCAACTCCCGTCCCTGGTACTCCTGGACATCCGACGACGCCATCGCCGCCGTAACCATGATCGTCGTATTCTTCATCGCCTTCCTAGTCCTCCTCATTCTGAAACTCCTTCTGGGAATGCTTCTCCTCAAATACGCCCGTAATCGCTACGCACGCATGAAGCGCGCAGAACACCAAGGCCGAGCACCCGAATCTTTCGATACACCCGGTAGTCGCAGAGTCGGTGGTTTCGGGCAAGTTGAGGTTGGCGAGGAGAGACAGAGATGGATACACGCTGATAGAAACGAGGGTCTGAAAGGAGGAAAGGGACCTGGGAAGAGAAATGATAAGACAGATAAGACAGTGAAGAAGGATGATTTGGAGAAGGTGTCGAGGTATGAGATGGTTGCGAAGAGGATATGGTGATTCGTATATATATATACGACGGATAGTACTTCGGAAGCATTATATGGCGTTTGGGTCTTGCATGGCTTGATGCCTCTTGGGACGAGGTTTCAATGGCAACATAGCATATAATCAACATTATTATTCAACTTGCTCTTCCTTTATCGTGCACAACATAAACATCACAGAACATGAACAAGCAATTTCCATACGGAAAGGTATCTTTCTAATCCTAGGTATCAAAAGTCCTCTATGCTCAAAGCTCTCTTTTTGTAGCCTTGTTCAAAAATCCCAGCGCTTGCCATCCATTCATTCCCTAATCCTTTTTGTCCCTTGTCCCTTTTAACCTTTTTCCATGCAACACCGAAGTAGCATGCAAGTCTCCCCACGTTATATACTCTATCAACACGCAGGGTGTCTAATGCGCGTCTTATCTTCATCAAATCATGTCGTAGGTTTCGTCACTATCCTTTTTATATAATCCTCCCATCCGAAATTCGTCAAGTCGTGATGCTGCGTTTTGTCCAGTTTACTGGATGCCAGCAAGCTTCAACAGACCAGGGTTGTTGGCCAGAAGGTCAGGCTTGGCCTTGTACAGCATCTGGACAGTGCCCTGGAGGATCTGTCGGGTCTCGGGCTCGAGCTGCTCCTCAGGAGGGCTGAGGACCTTCTCGAAGATGCCGACCAGCTGGGGTGTAAGCTGCTCAACAGTAGGGTTGGACTGCTGGTAGAGGTTGTAGATGTTCTGGTAGATGGGGGCGTTCTCCTCGTAGTCCTCCTGGAGGGGAAGGACGTTGACAACAGCGGGCAGAGCCTGGGCAATGAAGTCGTTGTTGGGGTTCTTGGTCATCATGCGAGAGATGGCACCAGCGACGTTGTCGGTCATGCGCATCTCGTTGACGGTCAGGAGAGGCTCAAGCTTCTCCCAGAGGTGAGGGTACATGGGGAAGGTCTTGCCAGTGTCGGAAGAGTTGAGGACAACGAGACCAATGGCGTAGGCGGCGTTGGACTTGGCCAGAGGGTCGGGGTCTGTCAGGCGGCGGACAAGAGCCTGGCCGAGAGACTCAGTGAAGGGAGTGATGGCCTCGCCGGTGTACTTGGTGATCTCGGCAATGGTACCGACAGCGGTGGATCGGTGGAGATCCTCGGTAGAGCTGGCAAGTCGGAGGATAGGCTTCTCGAAGATCTTCCAGAGCTCGCCGAAGTTATCGCCAAGAGCGGCAGCAAGACCAACGACAACGTCAAGAGCAGTGTCGATGACGAGCCAGTCGTACTCGGAAGAACCGCCGTCAACCTCCTGCTCCTCCTCCTCGTCACCAAGGTCCTGCTGGCAAGGGTGAGATCGGGTAATGATAAGACCAACGACCGACACCATCTCCTGGAGGAAACCATCCTTGGAAGCGAGCAGAGCGGGACCACAAGCCTTGAGGGTGGCAGCGATGTTGCGGTTGATGTCGGTAATGACAGAGCTGTTACACTGTTAGCGTGTGATTCAAGTCAAGAATGCAAGAAACAATAAGTAACAGTGCCATGAATCAGGAGTAGATTAGACGTTTTCTCAGCAACCGCATTTCGCGTCTGAGTGAGCTGGGTATAACGCAAGGTATTCATCATTTTGGCAAAAGAGGAAAACAAAAAGCAAAAAGGATAGACTAACCGTTCGCTGTCGTCGGACCAGATGGTCATGGTAGCCTTCTCAAGAGCCTGGCCCATGCTGATGAGCGAGGTAGGAGGAGTGTGCTTAGGAGGAATACCAGCCTCCCACTTGACACCAGCGCCCTCCTCCCAGACCTGGAAGACACGGGCGTAGGTGCGCCAGAGGGTAGAGATGGCGGTCTTTCGGCATCCCTCGTATGTGTGCTCGGTGAAGGGAGAGACCTTCTCGATTGTCTGCTCGACGTAGGTCTCGAGGTTGGAGCTGTTGCAAGAGTTGGAGATGACATCACCGAGAACGTCGAGGGCAATTTCCTGTTCAAGAGCGACAGCAGTCACAGCACCGAGGTCCTCAAGGTCCTCAATATCATCCCAGTCGTCATCACCACCGGTAGCGATGGTGAGGTCCTCCTGAGTCTCGGGAGCCTTAACCTTGACACGCTTGCCACCAACGACGATAGCACCGTCGCCAAGCTGGCTGGCATCAACACCAGGAAGCTCAATCTCCTCCTCCTCAAGCTCGAGAGAAGAGAAGAGACCCTTGAAGACACCGGGCAGGAAGTGGTCGAACTGCTCGTGGTAGACCTTAGACAGGTTAGACCACAGGATGAAGCTGGTCTCCTTGAGACGGGGGTTGTCGAGACCAAGAGCCTCCTCGCTGGCGGACATGAGGTCCATGACGTAGGGCTGGAAGGCCTCGGAACCGACGGCCATGGCGATACGTCCCAAGCTGTCGCAGGTAGAGCTTCGGAGCTCAAGAGACTCCTCGCCCTCCTTGATGGAGACGAACTTGCCAAGGGAACCCATAACATCCTTGAAGTAAGGCTCGAAGGTCTTCTCCATGGACGAAGCAATAGCACCGATGGCAGAGGCGGCAGCAGCCTTGACACCGAAGTCCTCGTGATCGAGGAGTCGGACCATGGGGCCAATCAGGTTGGGACCGTACTGGGCCATGATCTTAGTGTCGATACCGTCACCGAAAGTGTCGAGGGCACCGCAAGCGCAGCGGATGATGCTGACGTTCTTCTTGTCGGAAGCACCCTGAGAAGCAGCCTCGAGGTTCTTGAGAACGGAGGCAATGATCTGCTCGTGGTGAGAAGCCATCTCATCGGCCATCTCCTCAGCGAGGTGGATCAGACCGACGAGAGAAGCATGTCGGACCTGGGTCTCGGAGTCCTCGAGAAGAGAGATGATGGTAGGCAGAAGAGGTCCAAGCTGGGTGGAGATGAAGTCGGGAGCACCCTCAGCGGCGTTACCGAGAGCGAGCATAGCAGACATACGGTACTTGGGGTCGTTGTTGGTAGCGAACTGGGGGAACTGCTCAAGGAGAGGGACGATGACCTGTCGGGGAGGAAGCTCGCTGGACAGGGTGTCGACCAGGCTGATGGCAGTGCGGGCAGGGGACATGTCCTCCTCATCGTCATCAGAGTCGAGCTCAGTGATGATGTGCATGGCCTTGACCATAAGCTCAGCACCCATATCCTTCATGCCCTGGATCTTCATGCGTCGGTAACGAACGCACTGGATGAGGAAAGCAAGAGCCTGAGATCGGGCGTCGTCTTCAGCGTTGACGTTGCCACCAAGCTCAATCATGAAGGAGAGGAGGTCTCGCAGGTGAAGGGCAAGGAGAGAAGAGTCGTAGGCGATGAAGGAGTGGAAGACCTCGAAGATGATCTTGTAGCTCTCCTCATCCTCAGCCTCGACGGTAGCCTTAAGGATGTTAACCAGGCTAGGGACGAAGCCCTGCATGGCCTTGAGGGCCTGGGGGTCCTCCTCAGGCTCGATGATCATGAGGATAGCACCAATAGCGCGGACGATGTTGATGCGAACCTCCTTGCTCTGAGGGTCCTCAATACGGGCCTGGAAGAGCTCGAGGAGCTGGTGTGTGTGGTCGCTGAAGTGAGTGGGGTCCTCCTCGAGGATGGCGTAGAGAAGGAATGAGCCAACCTCACGAGCAACAACGTTGTCGTTGTTGCTGAGAGGGAGGAGCTGCTTGAGGAAATCCTCACCCTCACCGTTCTCCATATCAGCGCTGACGATGCCGGCGATGAGACGAGCGAGAGAGTGTCGGACACCGGCGGAGGACTCCTTGAGAGCACCCTCGAGAAGGTGGTTGCGGGCGAGCTGTCGCTGGTCCTGGGCGGTCTTCTCCCAGAACTTGGGGATCAGACGAAGGGCCTGGACCGAGGCAAGCTGTCGAACACCGGCGTCGCCATGGGTGAGGGCGATCTCGACGAGGGCGAGCAGCGACTCGGGCTTTGTGTAGTAGTTCTTCTGGAGGTCGGCAGTAACAGCCTTGACCTGCTCAGTGTTGGCTGGAGAGAATAAATGTTAGCAAAAGGTTTGTGTAGCGAAGAGGGGCCAACACATCACAGCAAGCTTTGACAGCTGGTGATTGTTGACGTAGCAAGGCAAAAACTTACGGACTTGACTCCCCTCAAGGAGCTGAGCAAGCTTCCCCTTATCCATGATGATTTCTTTGTCGAGCTTGAACGACAGAGAAAAAAAATAGAGGAGGAAGAAAAAAGAAAAGAAGAACCCGAAGGTTTAAGAGTGTTGGTGAAGGGAGGAAAAGAGTCGCGAGAGACCCGCGTCCCAGAAAAATTTAAAATATTTTGGGGTCGGGTCGCTTTGGAAAAGAAATTAGAGGGAAAAAAATTCCTATGCCCCGCTCTGGTTGGATGCACCACGTCCCACGTCCAAGGGTCTGCTGTTGCCCCTCGTTTATTCCACTTTAGCGCGGGGCTTTTCTTGGTGATGTTTCCTTGACGGGTTAATATGATGCCGAATAGAAGCTTCCATTGCTTGACCGCCTTTGGTGGGTAAATATGTGTTTTGTGTGTTTTGCTGATGTGTCGTAAGGGTCTTGTTTGTTGTGATGACCTTTCAAGACGTGTTGGAGCCTGAAACGTCTCTGCCTATGTTGCTAGGCATCGCTGAGCATGTCGGATAAATGCAACGCTGCCAGGAGCCAAGACCTTGGGCCTACAGGCACGTTGGCACAGCTTGAGGCACTAGCTTGAGCTGCATGATAACAACCATGACATGAGTGGTCGTTGATAGGTCTGAGGCTGTTGATGACGTTGCTTGGCGACTGGTTGGTCGACATACTCCAAGCAACCTACGTCTCATCACCGAGCAACCGACTGGAAAGCTTCATCCAAATATTGGTTGGTTCCTGGTTCAAGGAGATAACAGTATTTGTCTGCTGCATGGTTGCTATAGAATGCCACCAGACAATGCCAAACACGCTTCAAACAGTCAACGCCATAGCAGTACCATCAAGCGAGGTCTGCCTTCAGATTTGCAGCTTATACCTGACGTCCTGCGCCATCATCATTTGCCGAACCCAACTCGCACGATTGGTTACCTAGCTGTTGCCTTGTACACCACTCCACGACGTATCGTACGACATGATCAAGGATCAACAGGCTCCTTCTTGACAGGCACACATACCCGATCATCGATCATGAGCGCCTCGCAATCGAGGTCCGCGTTCTTCTTCAGAAGATCTTCCACGCTCAACCCGTTGTGCTTGGCGATGCTCCAGCACGTATCGCCCTGTTGAACATTATATCCAGTGGTACCCTGCGGGCAATCTGGGATGGGAATGCGCTCGTCCGGAGAAGTCTTGCGGCCCAGGAACCAGAAGAGGAGAACGAGGGATAGGATGATGAGCATGAGGAAGTTGAGGAAGGGCTTCATCTCGGTCATCCACGACATCCTAGGCTGACGCTGGTCTGACACGAGGAACCCCTCTGTTTCTTCGGCTTCAGGATGGGCTTCTCCGACTTTGGTGAGATGGCCGTACTGATTACCAGGCGCGCTCTCCCAGTAGCTACCGTCGGCGTCGCGGAACGTGTAGGTCTGGCTGTCAGCATCGTAGCCTACTCTCTCCATGCCCTCTGGAAGGCGTTCCTCGTCGGTGTCGTAGCGAGAGAATCGAGACATGGTTGCTGAGTTGATTAAATGTGAATCCACACTCTTGGTTTGATGGTTTTTGATGAATTGGTATGAAAACGGAGAGATAAAGGGATGAGAATCAGGCTACCTCCTGAGAAACACGGTCATCATGTTACTCTTGGCAAGGGTGACCGCGCGTCATGGCCTTAGGTAAGCATCATCCTAAACCTTGTCTGAGCCACAACAGCTCACCGCCAGCGAAAGTCCAAGCGAAATGAATAGAGAGCATACAAAGACAATGTTCATATGGATATTTACCTTTTGACCGGTCGCACGTATCAAGTCAATACGCTTCAGTTGACGCGACTCGATGAGGTCTCCAAGCTTCCAGCCTCTTGCAAGGGTAGGTAAGTAGGCTACCCTACGACGAGCAGAAATATCGTCCCAGAATGAAATTACTGCTTCCCAATGAGAGAAATCCATATACCTTGGAAGTAATCCAACAGTAAGTGATGCTAGTTTTATCTTTTCTGATTGTAAATACAATTGGCCGACTCAGTATCCTTCAACTGCGCGCCCTGATACTATACAGCCAATCATGCTCTGACCACAAACTTGAAGACTTGATACACATGCATTTCTCATATCATATCAAACTACGCCATCCATACCTGACTTTTAACTTCTGCCCTCTACAAATACCTCTCTATCAAGTCAGGTCCAAACCTCCACCCCGCCCATCCCAAACCCGCCAACAACCCCCAAGATCCCAACCCCCTCATGAGCAAAATCCCAATAATTATAGTAATCTACCTCGCCCAATTCAACTTCCGAAACTCCCCCCCATCAATAGGTTTCTCACTCCCCAGATACTCACAAAGCGGTCACCATCCATCCTCCGCCTCCCATTCCAACACCTTCATAC